>JAFJYG010000165.1:0-74540 GCA_017366145.1 Cadophora sp. M221 | reverse complement strand
GGGAGGGATGAGTGAATTTGAGATGGGGAAGGTGAATTGCTGTAAGATATGAGGGAATGGGTAGACCTTATAAATGTCGTCAGATCTTGTGACGACTTTCACAGGGCTGTAGAGGGTTGTGGTAAGGATCTTCGAGGGTGATGGATAATCACATCGGTTCTTTCATATGGCAAACAAATGTCCCAAAGTCCAAGTCAATTCATTCATTCTTTGTTGTCCACCCTAATTCTTGAGATAGTACGTCCTCTTTCAAGTTTGAGTCTCATAATATTCAATCACGTCTGCTGCTTTCCACGAAAGATACATCCAACACCAAAGCCTTTAATGAACTTCATCAAAAGCATCTGCAGATAACTCGGATACAGATAAACCCAATCGAACCATTCAAATACCAAACGACTAGTGGGAGAATAAAATAATGATAATAATTGAGGCTCGAAAATATAATCTCGCTCCGTTCGTATTTCAAGACAGGTATGTTCCAGAGTATCTCACCATTTTGCTACTCTGCCTGAATGGACGAGTCATTGACGCTCCGGTAGGGAAGCAATGTTTACTAGACTGAACACAAACTCTGGTATAGAAGTAGAATGGAGCTAGTAAGCATGCTCTTGTAACTCCTAGGTTTGATTTAGGGAAGCGGCTCTGGTGGAAAGTCAAATGACCTCCTCAAGAGACCTCTCTAACAAGGCAAGAGCAATTCAAGAAGCTGAACATCGGAGAGCGAGAAACTGAAGAAATGTTCTCACGAATCGAATCACAGCTCAGAGTCAAGAACACCTCCATCTCCGCCAAAAAATGTCTCAATTACATCCCCACCTATGATCTATCACCTCCCCCTCTCTCTGCCATACCCCTCCTCCCTCTCCCCCAAAACCGGCTTCCCGCCCTCAAACTTCATCTCATACCGCCAACAGCCCGGATGCCGTCTACCTCTACAATTACACCTCTTCTCATAAACACCCCTCCCTTTCCTGCCCACACCGGCAATACCAAACGCCTCTCCGCCCTGTACACTTGGCGTCCACCTTACATGTCCCTTCTTCTTCTTCTCTCCAGCTGCCCTGACAATACCACTTAGTGCACTACCAGCCTCCTCCTCATTCCGTATAGATTTAGATTTCGATTTCGATCGCGATCGAGATCTGAGTCTCTCGCTCATCACCGGCACGGCTGCTCGGTCGTCGGAATAGATTTCTTTGCTTTGGAGTAAAGTCTCTTCTTCTTCTATATCGCCCATACTATGTCGTAATATTCCTCTAGCCCCTCGAATCCTCGCTTTGAGACCCCCATTTCGATTGTGGTTGTGGCTGTGGGTGTGATTGTGGCCTAGAGAGGGAGGAGCGGGTCGACGGTTCCGGATGTAGAGAACGGCGCCGATTAGGATGGCGAGTGTGAGGAGGAGGATGCTGGCGTCGAGGAAAATGGCTACGCGGTAGGAGATTGGGAGGGAGGTTGTGAAGGACCAGGATTCGGAGGATGGTGCTGAGGCGGGGGGTTGTTGGGTTGTAGAGGATGGCCCGGAGTGGAAGAGGGTTGTTCGGGGGAGGATCATGGTGGGTGGTTGGCAGCGAGCTGGCTTAGGGGTGTTAGCTGGTATTCGTTCTATACTGTATGGAAAGCAGCTTTGTGGTGTTTCGAGAGGAAGGAGGTAGGCACTTACTGTAGCTGCGGGAATTAGACGAGATATTAGAAATAGAGACCAGGTAGCAGAGTGCAGATGGAGAGAGCGAGTATTAACCTCAACGAAGAGGTCTCGCAGATAAATGTAGGTGTAGATGGAGAGGATAGCGAGGAGCCAGACAACCAATTAAGGAAATGGCACAGAAAAAACAGAGTTCACTCCAGCTTCAGCAGCATGAAAAGCCTCTGTTGCGCTCGAATCTCACAACAGGAAAACTTAATTAAAGAGAGTAACTGGTGAGAAATCACCACAGACACGCAATGGCAGCTATCGTCATGATGACCAGCTGGAGGGAGGACTTGAGGTCTAGATGAGAAGAAGAGGAGGAGGAGATAAGTGGAGAGGAAGTGTGGAAGAGAGGACGTCCGGGCCGGAGTCCAGCGAGCACAGTCAATAATTATTTCATAGTTTAACCTTACCAAGCACCAAAGACCGAGGCGACGGGCGAATCGAATCGAATACGATAGGCAACGTCCAGACATGGATGTGCCCCTGGTGGAGATGGTTAAGTTCCGTTTCGGGACAGCGGGAGCTGGAATGCGAGACATGCATCGAACGAGCTGGCGAATGTGGATGCGTCGTATTCCTGGCGCTGGCCCGTATTGGTCTGGATGACTGAGCAATTGAGGCTGAAGAGTGAAAAACCCTTGCGGCTTGGGATGTGGTTTGGATGTGATGATTGGTGTGTTGAGAACAGGTGGGGTGAAGTTTAATGAGGTCTTGGGAGATATTGATGCATGTGGGGGGCATGGCAATGCAGGATGAGAATCCGAAGCCGTTGAGCGCGGGGTTAGGACGTTTGGAACGGATGAATGTTTGTGGTTAATGCCGGTCGAAGGTACTTATGAATGTCGTGAAAGCAGCTCCGGAAAGAAGAAAAGAAAGGAGCAAGTTGTATCGAGGAGGGATTTGTGGACTTCATTATTGAGCCGGGTCTTATTACCAGCAACAGATCTGGTCTGAGATGATAGACCCCTATCTTTTCATATAATACAATTATGTACATTTCCGCATGTTCCTTTTGATCCGATCCGAGATAATGTTGTACATCCAAGTGCTCCCAAACCATGCTTTTATACATCCATTCCTATTCCATTCACTAGTCATCTTCTCCAAGAGGCTTTGGCTCCTTCCAGATTCGGCCACCCTTCGTTCTCTTCTCCCTCTTGACAAGTTTGCTTGCAATTCCGGCCTCTTTGATTTCCGCAACTCCTTCTTTGCCCATAATCATATCAAAGTGCTTCTTCTTCATCTTCTTGCCTCCCTTGCCCATCTTTCCGTCTCGAATACCCTTGACTTTTCCGCCTTCCTCGCCTCCCCGTCCCAAACGAGGTGATCTAAATGTTCGAGTCTTCGCTCCCAAGGCCCAGAGATCTCCCCAGCTAGATTTGCGTGCATCACGGTATGCAACTTTGCTGAAACTTCTGGGAACAGTCCATCGTTCAAGTTTTCCAGATGGAGTACAGAGATCAAGCGTGACATGACCACGACGTTTGAGACTAGGAAGAATGATACGAGGGAGGTTCAGAGGTTCGAATTTGACATCGCTCGGCTCTGTATCGATCTCAACATCGGACTCGGGTAGATCGTAAGCTTCATACCCGACAAGGGACTGCAAAGTTGCTTCCTCGCCTTGTAATGGATTGGGAGATGTTTTCCGAGCATCAACACCACGACGAACAGCGATGTAACTGAACTTGGCGTCTTCGTGATTCCGGATCTTGGCTCCCAAAACTTTTTGAAGATAGTCTGGTCGAATGAATCTTTGAGGGAAATGACAGAAGTCTTTTCGTCCGGAGCTGAACCCGGGGACCGGGTACATCGGACATTTGAGGTGATTGGTGCACGGAGCAATGATCATTCCTTCTTCCTTCTTCGTGAAACGTGATATTTCAGAATTTGGAGACTGGATTTCATTCTCAATGGCAGTCTCCCCAGGCGAAGAGATATGCGAGTCGAGCAAAAGAGACCTAGCACCGGCAATAGCCTCAAATCCACGAGGCAGTCCTTTCTCGATAATGATAAGGACGCCGCCATTTGGATCGAGTAGCGACCACAGATTTTGGACAATGTTTTTCCGTCTGAAGTCCTCCTTGAGTGGGAAAAGCGTATGCGGCGCAATGATAATATCATAGGACTTCCTCGGCTGGTTTACGTTACGGTCTAAGTGCGGTGTTGTAGACGGACCTGGCATGTATTCTGGCAGTCGGGGAAGGAACGTCGTGTCCTCCAAAAATCGAGAAATTCGATGTCGCAGAGCAGATGAGCCTGTGAGTACAGATGTCTTCCCATGGGGAACTTGTTGGCCTTCCACGAGTCCCTCATCTTTCATCACATCCCACTCTGCTTGCAGAATCTCTCGCCATGCAATGACTCCTGCGCCTGCACCGCCTGCATCCAATATCCGCGGCCCTTCACCACCTTCTCTGAATATCAAATCTCGAACCCACTGAGCCCCAAGTCGTTTTCGAACTTCTACTAGCGTACTCGTGATAGATGCGAATGTCCCTGGCATGACTGCAGTCAAATAGGCATCTGCTTCAATCTCGCTCATCTTGTGCTGCATGGCATCCAATCCAATATTCTTCTGTGGAAGCATTTTCTTCGAAGCAGGCACAGATGCCGAGTATGGTAAACCCTTGCCACCGAATACCCTTTCTGCAGTCTCAGTGAGATGTTTCGTGTTCGCGCGTGCCAGTAACTCAGACATTGGTGCCAGGAACGTCTCCTTTGGAAATGTAAGTGTCGTAGGATAGGTTCCGGATCGGCCAGTCATCGTATGCGGGTGTGTACGAACAGCATCAGAGCTGATCCATACCCCATCATCTTCCTCTTCCTCCTCCTCCATTTCTTCCTCTTCCTCTTCGTACTCCTCGTCCATTTCGTCCTCCTCTGCTTCCTCGATAGGCTGGGCCAATGCTGCATCCATGTCCAATTGCAATCGTGCTATGGCATCGATTTCTCGTTGATTCCTCCCTTGGACCCGAATCGCGTCTTCGTTAACATCTTCACTGGCGACAGCCCCCTCGTCGTAATCCTCCACGATATTCTCGCCTTCCTCGACCTGTTCAAGCTCGCCTGCGAGAGCCTCGTCCTCAGCCAATACCTGCTCACTCTCCAAGTACATCTCATCCGTCTCCTCAATGGGAATTTCTTCCTCCATCACAGAATAACCCAGCTCTGGATCAAACTCAATTTCTTCGTACTCGCCGTGCTCATTTTGCCTCAACAGCACATTCCGCACCTTATCTGGATCAACCTCCTCTTCTCCCTCTGGCAAATACTCCAAATCCTCCGGCTTAGTCTCTCGTAATGGCGGTCCATATAACCGTTCATAGATCACATACTCCTCAACCGACAAATAATCCTTCGGCAGTGTGTTTCCAAACGTCTGTCTTGCCTGTCTCACCACAGCCTCAATGCCAGCATCTATTCCTCCAACCGCCTCTGGCTGATCGACTTTCGACTCTTCTGCGTGTATCCTCGTCGTAGAAAATACCCGCGGGCTCATCTGGCGATATGGGAGGCTTCGTGGCCGTGTTTGGATCCGAGAAATGCTGTATCGAGCTCGTGCACTATTCGTAGGCGCGCAATTCGTGAACCCGTTCTCGAAGAGCGACAGGAGTTGGAGACGACATGATTGGCACGCCCTAGGTATTTTCCTGGCAGACAACATGGTTGCTGTGTGTCTTCCAGGTTCTTGTCAAGCTTCGAAATGTGCTGGAAATCATTTTGAGGGGAGGTGGAAGCTCGATCTCGATGTTTCAACCTCAGGCTCAAGGGAGCAGGGCCAATCAGATTTGTCTCGATGGTCAGACCTACGGCACCCAATATCGAGCATCAAAAATCTTAAAACGCTTCACTCATGCTGATGTTCTTTGTTATTTATTTTCATTGCCTATAATCATCTAGTTTTTGCACTGCTTTTGTATATAACTTCGTTGTTCAAGTGAACGTACATATTAAAGACAGATTGGATCATGAAGCTCGCAGAAGCTCGTGGCGAAATCTCCCATCTGCCAGTTCCCAATTTTTATATGCGAAGTCGCTGGATTGGGGTATGGCTTGTCAAATTCAGATTCATTGGAAACTCCCCTATTCTTGTGCGGTCTTTGTGGTACCTTTCGAATGTTACTCGACACGTCACCTCGTTGTTGACTTCGGCTTGGCCCTGCGTTGACTTTATCTCGAGGACCGGACCTGATAATGGGATGAATCCTCTGCTTTCTGGCCTTTATCCTATAAAAGGAAAGCACAGCAGTGCTTTGTCTTGGTTTACGGCTCTTAAAGAGAGTTTTTGACAATGTAGAGGAGTAAAGATCTTTCGTTCAGATAGACGAAACCTTGTGTGCATAGCAATGTCGAAAAGCATACACTCTTTTATAATTTCATATCCTTCTTACCTCTTTCCCTTGAGACATTAAATGCCCATGAATATAGAAAATAAAGTTACTAAACAACGTGAAATTCTCTTCAAATAACCTTGTTCAGTTTTCTCTGGGCTGCTTGTTGCCCACCCAAGACGGTACAGGGTTGGGCAGGCTCTTTGATTCGAGAGGAGTTCATAGAACAAGCGCTGGCCTATTTGAACTCCTCCACTATCATATGTTTTTTGGTTTCAGAGCGTCTCTCCCGAGTTCTACGAATTATATCCTGCGCTCCTTCTCACTATACACCCCAGTCTCCGAGTTAGCTTACGATTTATCCCAGCAGCTACCTTTTGCGAAAACCATAGCCATGACACCATGTAATCCCACCCTCGAGCCACAATACAGCAAGAGCCGTGAGGCAATGAAGAAGGAAAAGCAGAAGGAAAAGAAGAGGGAGGTGTGGAAGAACAAGGAGAAGGACGACAAGAAGGATGACGAGCAGGAGGACAAAGACAAGAAGACGAAGGACGACGAGGACAAGAAGCCCCGTTTCCGTGCCGCGATCGCCTTCAACCGTCAAATTCGATTCACACCCAGCAACGAAAACTACTATGCAGTCCTCGCCATCCCCGCTGCCCGTGGTTTCAGCCCGGCTGGCATGAAATATGACATCTCCCTTTCTGTTTAAGAAGCCGAGCCCGTTGTTAATAGCGGCCATGATAAATTCATTTCTTAGGGACACAAGGGAAACCTACGCTCCACGGTTGAGGCTGAGTTACAACTCAGGATTAGCCTATCGAAGGTCACATGGAATCCGTATCCGATAGCTCCATTGAGATCTTTTCAACTTCCTTAGATAATTAGATGTTGTCGTTGGCGGCCTATTCATATATTTTCGTTTAACTGCACTTTTTTTTTTTAAAAAAAAATGTTACCAATTGTGTTACGCTGAGACGGAATGCCCTACAGGAGCCAGCATGTTACTCTAAAGTTTAAACAATGTCACTTACCATACAACAATTGTCGAAGGCACGATTACTGGCCACAACTACTTTGGAACCCCTGAGAATCTGGGATTGAATGAGACCGGTTCAATACATATAGTCATGCCACCAATCTCAGAGATCGGCGAATCATGGGTGTTCTAAGGCTTGATGAGCCGCGATCCTTTTCGTAGCGTCTAGGTTTGTCAGCCCCCGAATGAGGTCCTTAAACACTGCATCGCCAACATCTGGCCACTCCGAAAATGGTTTGTATGGAATGTATTCCGCAAAGCGTTCATCCCAAAGCATCCGCAAGACCTGGCAACTGGTGTCATCGTCGGCAATATGCTTCAAAAGTCCGCTGAATCCTTCCCCGTCTCCAAAATACGAAACTTGACGCTGCAAGCGAATAAGTGATGGTAATGGACCTTGCGCCAAGTTTGTCTGGAAGTCGTCGTCTGGACCAAAGATCACGCGGCCGAGTAGAGCATATATACACTGGAGAGGCATGTCAGGGGGTTAGGTTCACTAAGAGAGTGCCAGCACTCACCACGATGCCAAACGAGAACACATCAGTCGGTTTATTAAGCTCGGCCTTAAATTGTCCCTCCGGGCTGCGCCAATTGTCATTGCCAGCCAGCATTCCTTTGATGCATCGGCCTTTCGGAAGGTAGGCTGCGTTTTCAAGGTCGGCAACCTGAACCTGCTCGACCACTGTCTTTTGACCAGTATGGGAGCAGTTAACCATGATATTGTCTGGCTTGATGTCTGAAGCGCAATAATTAGCCTCTGGATTTAAACATGACAAGGGGAAGGGCGCCGATATTACCGAGATGTACAATTTGCTGGTCGTGCAATTCAGCAATCCCTCGCAAGCTATCCCTAAGAATTTGTTTCGTAGCTTGTTTGGGGATTTGCTTCCTGACCAGGCTTAGGAAGTCGTCGGCCAGGTATTTATACACAAAGATACGTTGGCCAGGGATAGTGTCCCATGGCAGCCGTATGTAGGGGCTCTTGCGAAGCTTGGGCTGCATCTGTTCATTGAAATTGGAGAAAATGGCTTCAGGAACATCTTTTAAGATGAACTGGTCTTGTCCTGCTCTAAACGGGTGTTAGTCTGCAATTTTGACAGCATATGTGACAAGGATTCTCTGATGTTGCCACCCAAACGACCTAGGGATGGTCTCTCTTGAATCAGCTCCTTGAAACGATAGCGATGTCCGGCAGCCCCAACTAATTCATTCGGCGCAAATGCAATTTTGGCAATGTTCTTTTGGAGCATGCTGTTGTTGCTTGGGCTGGTAAGGGTGGCTCCGAAATATCCGTAGCCCTAGGATGCTGTTACATCCGATTTGACGACGACCAGGCGGACATGGAGAGGATAAAAAAGTGACTTGAGGGCCTAAGAAGGATGTTTCAACATCTTGGAAAGATGCCTTCAGTACCACCTATGTGGAAACTTGGTCAGTCATGCGGTATTTGCTCGCTTGACTGACGGTTCATTTACCTTGGTGCTTTACCTGATGAAGTCACCGCCCTTTTCTGACGTGAAACATGGCTCACTTGGGCAGCCCCCTACCGGTTCCCGATGGCTTATTGCTTCGTACATAATAGAATAAACATCAATTTTCTATCTATGCTAATTGGAGAAAATTCTACGAGAACAGGGATTAATTGTGAATTATATTCTGGGTTGTCGATATTCTATTGCTATCATTCTTTGGCAAATTGAATGCTCCCTCGAATCTAGCCTTTCTCCCCTTCCCCATTCCCGCCCGATATCCTCGTCACTGCTGTAGATGGTTGGCGCCCCACTTGTACATTGAGCAGTACTTTCTTGCACTGTCGATCCACGTTTCCCGTGGAATAAAGACCCTGTAACTGGTCAGACATGGCCCTCACTCTTCATTGACAGTACTCACCAAGCATCTTGTTGCCGTGAAGCATGGTAGACTTCATGAGGAAGCGCCAAAACCTCCTCCTTGCTCAACGGACCTTTCACATTGAAATTAATTAGAAACCATGCTCTCACCGCATTTTCCGAATCAAAATTGGGCAGCAGATGCTCGGAATCGTGACATTCGGCGTTTAGATTATTGTCAAAGGGTCGATGTCGAACCTGCTCGCTGAAGTCCTGTGCAAGGCGGGTTACCCGTGCCAGCCTGTTTCCCGGAATATCAGTTATGCAAACGCGAAGGACAACTCGGAGTGGATTGTCTGCCATCGATTCTTTTGGGAACCGAGATAAATGGTGGAGGTAGAAAGATCAGAAGAGAATCATTTCTGCTCGGTGTTTGTATGCACGACTCACATGTCCAAGCGCCTTGGCCAGCTGACGACAACTGCAGCGATGGACGAACTCAGACGGACACGTGAAAAATTATTGAGTGTAAAGTTTTTTTTGTTTTGTTTTACATATTTTAACAGATATAATTGCTTTGAATATACCTTGGCATATTAAATACACGGATATTTTCTTAACTTTACTCCTTGGAACGGGAATTTAAATATATCCGTATAACTTATTGATTAAAATCACGTGTAATATTACCACCGGTGAGAAACTAATAAATACTATATATAATAGTTTACTTTTACCTCCTATTATATTTTATCTTCGTTGGAATAGTTTGGTGTCGTCCAGATGAATTGTTTTCTTTCCGTTTGCTTCGCCCAGCGCCCTAAACTCACATCGCCATTCCTGTGATAGTTTCCAGCTTCAGGTTCGGTTTCAAACAGGTGTGATGAAGCCCAGACTGTTGATAACTTGCCAAGCCTCTCAAACCTTGTAATTGGCCAGTATGAATTCTCGGACAGCTGTGCTTGAGCATATGAGACCCGAAGTCTTTGAAGACAGTACGGAAACCGTATGATCCACATTCTTCAGCGCGGTTGGGAAATCCAGAGTCCGGGATTGCAATGGATGACGAGGGCTATGAAGTGGAAGCGGTAGATATTCCATCGGGCAACATTCGAGACGAATCTGGAGGAGGAAAGCCTCATGAGCCTATGATCTCTGATCCTGTCGGTGATTCGGATTTCGGAGGCGAAGGGTGAGGAGGAAGTGAATAAGACAGAAAGTGCTCAGGAGGGATGTAAGAAGGCAAGACATTGGAAAATGCGCCCACGAGTTTTGTCGCCGTATCTGGGTCTACAGCTGAGCTAATTCACTTGTCGCCAATCAACACTTGTGGAAAGTCTGAATCCGGTCTTTTACGATTTTGTAAGCAGGATACTTGAAAACTTCTCACCGAAAATATTAGGGCAGTGTTGTGAAAGAATTCGGAAGCAAAGGTTTGTTCATGTAGCCCTTCGTTATTAGTTTCACAATGCGAGAATTTTTGTTGACCTTCAGCTCGGCTCAGTCCCGTGTCAAGCCTGCTGATCATGCCCAAAAAGGGAAAGGATACGGAAAGTAAGAAAGCGGGAAATAATTACACCATGATTCTCAGGTGACCATCGTGCCGTAGAAGGCAGACTTGACTTCATCATATACTTGTGAGAGACATTCTCATGAGTCGGGAGGAGGAAACTACTTCTCGTCTCTTTTGTTGAAATCATAGCATCGCATCGAATCATCTGCCATTAAATAAAACTTGCCACAACATCACACCTCTTGCGTGAGAAGATATTTGAGCTCCAAAAAAGCATCAAAAATGACAACCAAATCCCGTTCCAAATCTCAAGACAAAACCGTCGATACGAACGACGTCCCAAGTTCGTTCGTTGACACTCACGGCGTCATAATCTCAACCATGAACGATCTCCCAGGATACCGCATTATCAAAGTCCTCGGCACGATCTACGGCATCACAGTACGAGCTCGTAACTGGGGAGCCGATCTAGGAGCATTCTTGAAATCGGCTGTCGGTGGCGAGATTCGATTCTTCACGACTTTGATGTACTCGTCGAGGAATTCGGCCGTGGAGAGGTTGGTGGGGGAGTGTTTGCAGAGGGGTGGGAATGCGATTATTGCAATGAGGTTTGATCAAGGAGAGGTATGTATGATGCAATTCTGTTGTATTAAAGTTGGAGAGGAGTTTGTTGATAATAGGTGGTAGGTTAATACATATGCTCAAGTTTGTGCGTATGGGACGGCGGTGGTTGTTGAGAAGATTGATGACGGGCTTGGAATGGGAACTTCGTCTGGCTAAGCGAGTCACGATTTTAGTCGTGCTGAAATGCGTGATTATTGTTCGACTTTAACATTTCGTTTATACTCTGAATATGGCCATATTTCCTTTCATCATTCCGGCAAAGTCCAATCTCGAGAAATCATTTCGTCTCCCCAATCCCTAGTTCATTTACTCCAGTACCCCTGCGCACTAGTTCAAACCTCGAATACAGATCTAAACAATCTTTACGCGACCCATGTTATCAATAGCTTCCCAGGCTTCCTCTTCCGTTACCCCGAAACGAGTCAACATCTCACCTCTCATCCAGCCCTGCACAAAGCAACTTCCTCCAAACCTGTACGTTCCGTCCTCATTGTCATACAAAATGACCGGCGAGCTACAGCAGCTGAGAATGGCTATCTTAGCACCTTCCTCAACATAATGAGGAGCCAGTCCCATGAATCCGTCTTCAGTAATCACCAAACATCGACCCTTCGTCACAACAGCAAACATATCCCGCCCGTTGCTTTTGACCAGAGCATCCACGTGCCCATCCCAACCTGGAATATACTTCCTCAAGTCTTCCGAACCTCCTTCAGATTTCCCAGCGATCATGCTCCAGAACCTTGCTTGGAACTGCTGCTCGAGGATAGGCAGTGCGGCATCGCCATCGGACTGCAATGCTCCAGCTGCCATCTCCATCCAGTCATTCCAGATAGGCTGCTCGGTAAGAGTGGCATCACTTGGCTCGTATGGGCCGATCAGACCAACTGTGTCGAGAACAACACTTGCGCATTCCAGAACGGTGCCATTGAAAGAGAATCTCGATTTCAGGGTACTTGCCCCAGCAGCGTTGTACATGGGCCCACCGATGTCAACCATGGCCCTCATCAAAGTGATTGGGACATATGTTCGACGGACCATACTGCTGACCGTTGTTGGAGTACTCCAGTCCGCACACCACGAAGGGATAGTCAGTCCATCAGCGACGGTTGGCTCGGCTCCACAGATGATGTCCAAGCTGTTGTTTTTCTCGGCAACTGCAACCCCAAACCCCAACCACGTCTGGGCTAGGGTTTTCGTATAGTCCATAGTAAAATCCATGCCTTTAGTATCCGTTGCCAAGTTCCAAAGTGCGAAAACCTTATCATGAGGAACCGTGCTCTGAAAATCTCGGCAAAGCGTAACAACGTCCAGAATCCCCGGTGCAGTCTCCGGAATATCGTACCAAAGATCATCGTTTTGAGCCAGAAGCGTATTAGAGATCTCTTCGAGCTCGTCCCTTCTACCGTGTCGGAGGTGCCGAAGATAGAATAAACGTCGTGCGAATGAAAGTTCGCTATGAGAAATATTTCTCAGTGATGGCTCTGCAGCATATATTCTCTCCGTCAAGTCTTTGTCGGAATACAATATGTCCAACAATCTCCAGGTCGCATGATCAAGTTGTTTCCACTCCACGACCAAGTCTATTCCACCGATTATATAGGGTCTTCGAGCAGCAGCGAGCTCTTGAGCGATCCAAATGCGGCGAAAGTATGGCCCGCATAAGAAACGATAGAGAGCTGCAAGCCGCTGTGGGAAATCCTCTCTATCCTTGACTCCAAGCCATCCCATTTCGAAAAGCTTGCCACCGCCAGCATAGTGGGTAGGTTTCAAGTCCAGGACGAGTCTCAGAGCAACATTACTGGTCTCATCGGGTTCGCCAGGCCAACAAGCCACCACGTCGGCGTCCTCGTAGACTTCGAGGATGCGAGGGAGTTGTCTGTTGCGCTCGGAAATGTTGTTTTGATCAATGCAGACAGCATCGATCCAGAATCTCATGTATCCTCCTCCTGGCTTCCTCACAGAGCGGAGGAAAGTATCCAGGTTCTTCCGAATCAGAAATCGCTGCCCGCTGAGCTCGATTAGCTCTGTCGCTTCTTCATTGCCCCACATGTACGACACGCAACCGAAGCTGACGTTGCTATGCATGGGATTGTATCCCATGAGGCCGACAAGAGGGTCGTCGTAGTTATTAGCACTCCTGACGGTGATGATGCGGGTTTCATTGGCGACGTAATCGAGAGGGAGGTAAGAGTGGTCTGGGAGACCTGCGACTCCTTTCGCATACTCGGCCGCCAGAGAGAGGGGAATGGGACTGTGAATCTTGAAGTCCAGGTTCCCGTATGATCTGTCGCTTCGGGGCCGAGATTCAAATGGTGGTTCGAGTTTTCCTTGATCCCATATCGTCATGATGGCTTCGCTCATATCAATGGCTTTCTCAGCGTGCTGGCTCATCGTGTCCATCCATTCCTGGTTCCAATATATTGCCTTCTCTGCTGGTAAGCGATGGTTGATGCAGATATCTCTGAACCAGAATCTCTTTGTCTGGGTCTCATCTCGGACGTCGTCGAGGTATACCCATATGTTTGGAGCGGTCGTAGACATGGCATTGTCGATGATGATCAGCGCGGCGTCAAATGGATTTCCTCGAGTGTTGACCAAAGAAGTGTAAGGATCGCATATATCGAGTGGCTCGATGGATAGTGAGATGTGCAATGGACTTTCTGGTTTCCCATGGTGAGGTTTGAGATTGAGAAATCGCATCTCTTTGGTCTCCAAGTTCAAATTGGTGAAGTTGTATATTTCGAGGGCGAGTTCGTCGATTTCTCGGTCATTGCGATGCCACGGTCGCCATTTTCTCTCTTCTGGTAGGTTCTGATCAGTCGGAACTTCATTGGTATTGACATTGGTGCTGGTCCCAGTATCGCTATATTTATCTTCCCGGTGGGCAACATCGCCTGAGCCTGGTTGATTCGGGTCCATCCTGGACGGCTAGATGAGTGCCGAATTGGTGAAGGTAATAGGTGGCTTCGATAAGAATATAAAGTGATGAGATGAGGTTTCAACGTAGCTTGACCGCTAGTGGGGATCTGGATCCTCAAATCCTGATTGGGCTGTGCCGCCCGCACCGCCACTCACCTGCCTGAATACAAGTATCGGGCTATGAACAGACATGCTGGATGAACTGTTCGGATGATCCCACGTAGGCAGCAGAGCGTACTTTGCCCATTTATTTTCACACATCGTACATCAGTGGCTCTCGGTAAAGATAAAGGGAGGTCTCGGCTAACATCAAAACAGGCGGCAGCCTCGGTTGCCTATTCAACGAAAATCTTGAACAATATTGATCGTCGAAAAAGAAGAGGGCGAGAGATCCACCTTGATTCTTTCTAGTCTTTTGCATGGAATCGTATCCGGAGTGGATGTAATAGGAGGATTGGAGTCCGATGTACGCACTTCGCTGATCACGTGCCATACCAAGGCTAACAAGTTGGATCATCCAGATCGCTCAATTGCTTGTGGTGTGCACTCATCGTAAACAAGCGGCTCCTCATTTCTCTCCATTCGCCATCGATTTGTTGCCTCCATGGCCCCTGGCAAGCCGTTAAACAACCACCCCCATTTTCTCAGAAACCCCTCAGACATCTCCCAACCCGCGATGTCCCAAGGCGGAGACCATGCAACGATGCCGCGTCGAGTGATTTCGTCGTCTGGAAAGCCTTCGTATAGCCCTCCGATACAGTCTGCCCAGAGATCGTCTTCATCGAATGTACCTATGGCCCGAATCAAGCGATCTCGTCCCTGAGGAGATGGGAAGTAGTCGATCCAGTCGGCGTGTGGTACCGTTTGTTGAAGAGCGGTTGGAAGGAGGGCCGGAGGGAGTAGTTCGGGCTTCGAAGGGTAAGGGATGACATGAATGACTTCCTCGTCTGCACAGTCGAGTGGTGTGGCAAGGATGCCTGATATCAGGGTGCGATTGACAGCCAGGGCACGGAGCGCGTTGAACTGAAGGAGTGTAATGAGGTGGTCTGGACTGAGAGGAAATATGATTTGAACCTGTTCTGTACTAGTTTTGTTTGGCAGCAAGGGATTTTGTGCGTTGTATATCTGCTTGACATGGGATGCTGGAACTACGGATACAGATTGCAGCTCAAAGTCCCAGCACTCCACTAGCGCTTCTGACTTGACTAGTATTCCTGATGAGAGATTTGATGGTTCTAATGTCTTTGCATGGGCCTTTCGCTTTCCTGCCGAGCTGTTAGTATGAATAGTCGGGTCCGGTGTCTTGTGATGAGGCCAATCTAAAGCCTTTGCCCTTGTTTGGGACCCTGGCTTGGACGGTATGATCAAAAGCCAGAGCAGGCTTTACTTACGGTATGCTCTCGTGTTTAGTCTAGTCTGAGCCCTTCTGCGTGCTGCGGCATCCTTGGTTCCAGTCCAGTCGTCTTCTCTGCTTATCGCCTATACCTTGTGAGCAGGTGCTGCACCGTCATGTCGTCTGAGAATAAATTTAGTTTGATACACACCTCAGCCAACTGTGGCATCGACGAGAGCTGAACATGGGGGCCTGGCCGCAGTGCCGTTGAATCCAAAGGTTGATACGTAGCCATCATGTTGCTAGTGGACGGTTGAAACTGGATGATCGTGAATTCGTGGTGGATGGATGAGGCGAGGTTCTCGATTCTCGCCAAGGCGGGTGAAGTGTCCACGCAGCCTGCCCACACTGACAGTTCTGGTCTTGCACTCGGAGATAGCGTGAGTGATGCGAATGCCAATTAACTTTTAACCTGAGTTGTTATGGGCATTCACGGTCGGAGGGGATACCATGGTCTAGCTGGAGCCAGGCTAGCGTCATGCAACCTGCTCACAGCTGTGCCACTTCACACCTCATGCACCTGGCTCACTCGCTTGCGAGGAATTAATTCTCTTATTGGCGTGTGAGACTCATGCAGATTGCTCACAAGCAGAAGCCCATCCTCGAAATATTACATTGTCCAAAAACTTGTTCTCGGATTTTGTTCAGTGCGAGAAAGGAAGTGATATAAAGTTCGCACGCAAGGCACGATTTCGATGTATCTTTTTAATTATCCAACACGTTCATCTCACTCCAAGACCGAATTTTATTGACTCTTTTTTTTGTTTCGATTCCCACGAATAATTCCAAGTCTAATTTGATTCAATCAGTGACTTGCCTCAAACATGCCTTTCCATCCTGACAAGCTCCCCGACCTCAAGGGGAAAGTTATCATAGTGACGGGAGGAAATTCCGGAATGTAAGTCCACCCTGCTCCCTCACCAAGATGCCCGAATTGTTAATCTCTCCAATTCACAGAGGCTACTACACTGTGGCACATCTTGCAAAGCACGGTGCTCATGTTTACATGTGCGCACGATCACCAGACAAGGGCAGAGCAGCCATTACCAACATCAAAACACTGCATCCCACAACCAGACTCGACATCGACCTGCTGCAAATGGACCTCATGGATCTTACCACCGTCGTTGCAGCGGCCAAACGCTTCCTCACTCTCGAAACCTCTCTACACGGCTTGGTCAACAATGCAGGCATCATGGCGACACCCTTCGAAATGACCAAAGATGGCCACGAGGCTCAATGGCAGACCAACTACCTTGCGCACTGGGTTTTGACAGGGCACCTCCTTCCCCTAATGCTGCAAACTTCCAAAACTCTTCCACCAGGTAGTGTACGCATTGTCAACCTCACTTCGTCAGGTCATTTGGGCGCACTCAAAGGTGGCATCAACTTTGACGATCTATCACTCAAGGATAGCGGGCCATGGCCACGATACGGACAGAGCAAGCTCGCCAACATTCTACACACCAAGACTCTACACAAGAAATACGGACCCGACTCTCTCAGTCCGCGGAATGGAAAGGGTGAGATCTGGGTTTCGTGCATACATCCAGGTCTGGTTGAGACGAACCTCGCTACATCGGTAGCAGGGCCGGGATCTGGAATGACGAGTGTACTTTCGGTGTTGCGTACGTTTGGATTGATGTATACTGCCGATAAGGGGTCATGGAGTAGTGTGTTTTGTGCTGCGAGTCGGGATATGAAGGCTGAGCAGAGTGGCACGTATATCGAAATTTCCAAGCGGTTTGGGGAGCCGTGGTGGCAGAGCAGTGCCGCGAAGGATGGAAAGCTTGCAGAGAAATTGGAACAGTGGACTGGGGAGGCGATGAGGAAGGAAGGTTGGGTTAATTAAATGTTTGGTGTCATTGACTGGTTTGGGTACTTTCGCTTATTTTCGTTGTTTTATTATTTTCGGTATTTTTTGTTATTCGCAGCAGAGGACGGAGATTATACAACACCAATTTGATGCAATCTTATGGATGACAAGAATATTCCAAACTATCTCCATCAAAGACCTAGGCATTCATATATAATAGAAGTGATGACAGAGTTACGTTGCCAGAAAAGCCAAATCCTCAGGGACCATATTGCCCTACGGAATCTCTGACAGAATCCGCACTTGCATATGACAGCAAGAGTAATTTGACCAATAATATTTGTTGAAAATTGGGAGAAAATAACTCTCTTGTATGAATCTGAGATTTTCTTACAGTGAAGTGACAGTATGTGGAAAAGTGGGGGAGGGCATGAGCTTCTGCTACTTCTGCAGTTGCCTGCCTTCAAGGTGGGGGTAGGACTACAAGTAGCTGCAAGGGACAACAAGTCAATCCCTTTTGACGCTGTATCAACTCTCTTATCATCCTGATTTTGTTGGGCAAATTTGTTGTGTTGACAAGATGTCAAACGCCTCAAAATCAAAGCGCGGGAATGAAGATGATCTCGAAGCATCAAAGCCCAAGAAAAGGAGAGCAACGTCCTGCGAAACTTGTCGACGACTGAAGACTCGATGTGAAATCCAACTAAATAAGAATTTATGTCATAGATGCAAGCTTATGGGGTTTGTTAATCTTTTACATACAAATAATCACTCACTTACAGCATTTTCTAGTCTGCGATGCTCTCTCGCCAAGGATGAAAGCTCAAGCGCTATCAACGATCACTTGATAGCTACATCGGATTTAATTGACCAAGGGATTGAAAGACACCATGATCGTTACGAGGAAAGGTTTGCTGCACCACTGATTGAACTGGAAGTCTATATTTGACTTGTAATGTTTAGATTATCTACCATTGAGGGTACCCTATCCGCAATTCAGACCTCAATGAACGGTCTGATGAAGCGGTCCAAACCCAGCAGCACTTCCACCTTAAACATGCAAAAACCTATCACCACCAGCAGCGTTAATACCAGCCCTACTCTTAACAAAGGAGCACTACCGACAGGCAGTCCACTCGTGGCAGACAGAAATTCGCGCACTGCTCCAATGAGTCTCATTCGGAACATGAAGCAATATATACTCGGCGACGAAGAAGGATCTCAAGGAAAAGACGACACAGGAGACATCATATCCCAAGGTATAATTAGCGAAGCCATGGCCAACGAACTTCTGTCCGGGTACAAGCATCTCCCCATCAGTTTACAGACCCAATTTGATTTGTGTTCCAGATTCTCCAAGCTGTCCCGAAGATGGCTTTTTATGAAATCCAACCCCGCGAAGCTACGCTCAAAGGCCCCTCTGCTGTTTGCAAGTTGCGTTCTTGCTGGAATTCAGATTGACACTTCACATCATGGAACGAAACTGCACGTCGATCTTTACCACCATGTGAGCAGCCTACTTGGCAAAGCAATGATAACATCGCCACTTCCCCTCGAAACTATCCAGTCCATGCTCATATTCTCAATGTGGAATCATATCCCCAATAGAGATGCGGAGCATCTAGATACCTGGTTACTCAGCGGTGTTGCTGGGATGCAAGGCATGTTGGCGATTAACTTTGAGCAGCTTCTTGTTTTGCGAACGGATGGGCTGGTTGACCCTAGATCAAGAGAAACTCTCAGATCGTGGAATTTAATCTGTTTGGTACATCTCCAGTAAGTCTCTTAGCTAGATCATAAGTGCATTTTGATTGTCTCATACTAAGATGCAATTTTAAGGTTTTCTGTGGGCACTGGCAGGCCTCCAGTCATCTCCGGACAGTACTTGAAGCAATGCAAGAACATCCTGAGCTTGGGATCTTACAATTCTCGAGATCAGATGGTGGCGCTTGGAATTGAACTTTACGACTCCCTCTGCACTTTGGTGAATGCAGATACAGTACAGACTGACAGCGTGGTTTGGATCGAAGTTGAGGATTGGAAGAGAAAATGCGGGGAATTCTTTGGTGAGCATCCCTCCACAAAGAGTTTGAATCCCGTAACTCTGACAAGACACTTTAGATCTGGACTCTACGAAACCTTTGAGATTCGCATATTCATGCTCTTATCTCATTCTTGCCCGCCGGAGCCTGAAGTATTTATCCGAACTTCCGTCAACACCACCAGCCAACTCCCAGTTTTCGACGGCGGATCGCTCTGTTGAACCTACCGAACTATTCAATCTTGCCGTGGAGCATGCGCTTCGAATCCTGCATCTTTTCCTCGCAATGTCTGATCTGACGAACTTCGTCCGACCAGCTTACGAGAATCTTCTATGCTCGTTTGCCATGGTGACCATAAGCGAGTTCGCTATGTACTTGGAGGATCCTGAAGAGACTCTTGGTTTGATGGAGAGGACTTCGCAACATGTTCAACGTGGAGGTAAAGCAGAGCCGGTTAGCAAGTGGGCGTTGGGTGTGATGCAGAGGTTTGTTCATGATTTGCCAAATGCGACTTCGGAAGTGGGGCAGAGACAAGATGGATACAGTGAGCATGTACTTGAGGATCATACTTCTATGGGAACTGGAGGTAAAAATTTAGGAGGCTTTCTTGGTGGACTTGAGAGTGAATGGGGTCAGTTTGGAGTGCCATATGATGAGTTTCCTTCATTGGAAGAGATGTTTTTGGGCAACTGAGGGAGGTATCATGATGGGGAATTCTCTCACTGATGTACATAGTGCCATTGAGCAAAGTATCATAAATAATTTAGACAATCTTGGGGCTCAACTGAGCTACGTCTTCCTACCCTCGATTCATGCTCTCTTCCTGATACCCACCCAGCACTCCTTGGGCTTCTTGGAAAAGCCCTCATGAGATTCGAGATTCTCCTGAAGTAACTCAAATTCATACCTTCTGAAAACCGTCGCAATGATGATCTGCAATTCCATGATCGCGACATTCTGCCCCACACAAGCTCTGGGTCCATAGCTGAAGGGATTGAACGCTTGCTTCTGTCGCTTCGTTAAATTCAACCACCTGTCGGGTTTGAATTCCTCGACGTCCTCGCCCCAAATCTCCGCCATGTGATGAATCGTGTACGATGGGACAGAAAGAACTGTTCCTTGTGGAAAATGTGCATCGTCGAACTCTACACCTTGGGGAGTGGTGACAATGCGAGGTAAGCCGATTGCAGAGGTCGAATGCAAGCGCATGCCTTCGTCGATGCAGCGTTTGAGGAAGGGCAGTTTCTTGACGTTGTTGTACGACGCTGCATCTGTTCCATCCGAAATCGCAGCATCCAGTTCCTGTTGAAGCAATGGAATAACCGTCCCCGGTGCGGCCCTTTCGCCGTGCAGAATCCAGTAGAAGACGGCGCAGGATGTGTTGGAAATTGTGTCCGAGCCCGCAATCAACTGAGTAAGAGCTTCCGCAATGACCTCTGCCTTTCCCATCTTCTGGCCATTTGCATCTCGGCCTGCAAGAATACGAGCGAGAATGTCGTTGCGCCTTTCCTTCTCTCCTGAAATACCTTTCTCGGCAGCGTCTAGGCGAGATGCCACTGCTGCCACAGCAATCCCGTTGAGATTCTGCACCGCAGCAACTCCTAGTCTGAAGAATGGATCAGGGAGATATTTTGCCCACGGTCGAAGTAAGGGGAGGAGTCCTAGAGTTGATGACACTTCACCCCTTCTGTTCAATACTTCGACAGCAGGAGCGTAAAATACAGGTCCGCCAGGGAACAGCTGGACTTCCGTCTCGTCACGACCTTTATCAACCATCCTGAACGGCGCGCCAAAAGCGAGATCGCCGATGATATCGAAGGCAAGATAGCTGAACCATGGCATAGCATCGAATTGGGCATACCTTCCAGTGGTGTTATATGCGGAGATCTTGTCGAGCTGTACGACCCAGCGCTGGACATTGGAGCTCATGTGCGGCTCGAACTCTCCGACTGAACGGGGAGAGAACGCATGAGCGACTATTTTACGCTTCCGGGTGTGGTCTACTCGATCGCGAGTATTGAACATGCCGGTCGTGTTGACAACGAAAGCTTCGTAGAAATGACTGGATTGGTCAGTCACCTGATGATCGAGCAGAGGTCGTGATGACCATCAACGAGGCGATCACTTACTCTTTCAGAAAGCCATTCCCATGGGCATAGACAGTCTCCAATGCCCTCTCATCTGCAATAGAGATGTGGTTGAAGCCTACTCGAACAATCTTTCCGTACTTCCTATGTGCCCAGTCGACAGCTGCGAATTTCTTTCCGCTGCGTGCGGAGAGTCCTATCCATACATTGCTGAATTTGGCACTGAAAGGTCCAGGAAACTTTATAAGCTTTCGGTATGTAATGAAGAATGGTATGAGATAGTATGATAGAATGTATATTGGCATCAGGAGTATGACCCAGGGTGTCAGGATGACATCATTGATGGACATGGTGAGAGTTGGGCTGGGTAAGGCTGGGAGGAGAAACCGTGGCAAAGACAGGAAAATTGTACATGACTTTGAAATTCAGAGAACGCAGAAGTTGTCTAGTTATATTACGTTGGGCGTCAGGAAGTCTGATGCGCTTTTGGGTGGTGCCCAGATCCCCTCCCATCGAGTCCGACGGTCACCGTCGGAGTTCACATATCTCCCTGTTGACGGGCATGTTCTTATCGGGACGTAAATTTTTGCTTCAAGGACAAATTAGCTGTTTACGATAACTCTAACAAATGATTAATGTCTCTCCCAGCAATTGTTCAATGCTAAAATCCGAAATTATAAGCATCCCATCCATGGTTGCATATCGGGAAGTAGGAGAATTATGAGAGTAGCCATTAAGCAAATGAAGTCGTGGCTCATTTGCCCTGCTCGAGATCATAATAATTTATTTGTATCTTATATTTTATTGATCAATTATCTACTCGGTTTTGGACTTTAATTCTTTTTTTTTGTTGCCGATTGGTTGGCTTCTGTTGGGCACCTTCGTCGGAGTGATATTCTTCCTTGAATCAGGACCAGGTGAAAGCTACAAGTCTTGTACAGAAGATATAATCCAACCATCTTCCACAAGTGCCCCGTATTAAGCCCCCAAAACAGCCTCCCACTTTTCGCCTACAACCGGTATCTAAAACCAGGCGTACAAAAATCCGTCACATCCTCATAATCATCAGTAGTCAACTGCCTCTTCTCAGGTGCAATATCAGCTTCCAACGCAGCAGCCGCCCCCTCCTCGCGATCTCTCCTCTTATTCACGAATGTTAGGTAGAAGCGCAAGCCAAGCGAGACGAAGACCACGAGACCGTAACAAATCAGGATGGCTTTGAAGGCTGTTGGATAGCCACTGAAACAAAAAGTTAGTCAATGCGAGAAATTTTGCAGAGGAGGAGAGGGCAGAGGGTTGAGTGTTGGAGTAGAGGTGAGATTTACGCTGCTTTCTCAGAGGTCTTGAATGTTTGCGGGCCGGAAATATTGCCTGCACAGTAAGTGAGAAAGATTATAGCTGTGACTGTCATCTTTTTGGTTACACCCTTGAAGTTCGATGAGACGAGGCCTAGGGAGAGAGGGATTGCTCCTGGGCCTGTTTGGAGCTAGGCGAAAGTCAATAATCGACAAATAATCGAACATAGGACGACGTAGTACGTACGCAGTAATACGCAAACAAACGAACGCCCTTCGTCTTCGCAGAGAAGATAATTGCGCTCCCAACCACAGGCGGGATGACAACAGCGATAATCAAGAACGTCGTGATATTCCTGAATCTGCTGGCCAGCCACCCCGTTCCGAGGATAGTCGACATAGCAATCACAGACGCAGGGAGAGTAACGAGAGTCGTCTCGAGAGATGTGAATCCAAAACTCTTCAGTGCAAGATTCCCGAAACTTCCTGTTCCGCCATTGGGGATCTGAGTTAGGACTGAGATGGCGGCGAAGAAGTAGGTTTTTGGATCGGTTAGACACTCGACCACCTGGTCGATCTTCCAGCGACTGTTGATGGCATCAACACGGCCCGATCCACCTAGTACCACGCGATCCTCGGCATACTGCTTCTCTTCTTCTGTGAGGAAGTTGGCGTCGTTGATGGTGTCGGGGAGGAGGAAAAATACGAAGACACTCCAAAGACTGGTTATTACACCAAAGATCTGATTAAGTGAGGTTAGTGAGACGAATGAGAAATTGAATAGCTGTGAAGATTTATTGTGTATACGGTACTTACGATGAACATCCACTGCCAGGGATGAAGAGGATGATCGATTTGACCAATACCATAAGCCAGGAGGGAGGCGATGAAACCGCCACAACTGTTTCCTGCAAACCACACCCCAGTACGAGCTGGGATCTCATCTCGAGTATACCAAATCGACGTCACATACACGAAAGCCGGTGAGATGGTTGCTTCCTTTCATCCAAATCAGTTCCCAATTCCATATTTAGAGACTCAGATAAGAAGGAAAACCACATACCGCAACACCCAACAAAAACCGACAAGTAGCCAGCCCCCCAAAACTCGTACAAGCAGCCGTTGACGCCACGATCGCACCCCAGAGCAGAATAACACCCGACAGATATTTCCCAATTGGGAGTCTCTGAATCAGAATCGTGGTCGGGTATTCGAAGAATAGATAACCAAAATAGAAGATTGACGAGACCCAGGAGTATTGTTTTCCTACTAGGTGGTTGTCTTCTGTGAGGCCGAAGACGGCTGCCGAGGAGAGGATGGTCTTGTCCATGAAATTCAGGTTGTAGGTTATGAACATGATGACGAGGATGCGCGTGTCGATTTTGCGTATTACTCGTTTGGCGAGGGCCTTCGTGTAGGGGCTTACTTCTTGGATCTCCTCCTGAGGGACGTCGTTGATGGGTTGTGGTGCCATCTTTGTTGTTGTCGTTAAGTGAATTGCCTCTTCCAAATCAACTATTGTTCAGTCACTTGGCTTGGAAAGTTCCAAGGCGTTTGCAAAGCGGAAACATGCAAAAGAAAGTTTGACGGTCAAGCTTTATGCATCTCTTGTCCATGTGCTATTTTTCCGCTTGGCTCTGGTCTTGTAGATAAGAAATGGAACGTTGCCCGATATGTGCCGATGAACTCCTTCAAGAGTGGGAGAATGTAGGGTGCTGCCACCCGCCTTGGCACATGCTTGTCTGCCCGTCACCACTTGGCCGTCGAGATTGCTCTAAAGCTCGGAGTTACATGAGATATTTCATAGAATTATCTGAGTCGAGGACTTGTCGAAAAGCAAATGTATTGAGAAAGCTTCAAGGCATTAAATAAATCCGCTCGAAATCGTCGAGTTCCTGAGCGAGATCCTCTTTATCAGCTTCTGAAGCCCAGCAGATATCGATTGCATTTCTCTGCAATTGAATCATCTCTTCGTCCGTGAATTGGCATTTCTCCCGTGCCAAATACAGGTTATGCAAGACCCAATTATCCTCCATATATGCCGGATCGTCACTCGCAATAGTGATTTTGATACCCGCATCAAACAGTCTCCTGATCCGCGGAAAGACTTCACTCTCAGCCGTATGCCTGACATAAGCACAAGGACAAATCGTCATGCCAGTCCCCTTCTGCTTAATCACAGACATGAGTTCCTCTCGATCCGCAGCATTCATACCATGGTCAATTCGATCTGCGCCAGAGCCGCCTAGATCTTCTGCGACCTGGCGGATATGCTGGTGCGTGTTCTCCTGGTTGAAATCGCAGTGACTTGTGATTTTGAACCCGTCGTCTCGAGCCCGCTTGAAGAGAGCCTCGAATAGCTTTGGAGGCCTATCGAGCTCGTCTGAATCAAGACCTATTCCTACGATCATGTCTTTGTAGGGAAGTGCGGCTTCGTATTGCTCCATTGCCGATTCCGGGGACATGTCGCGGAGTATGCACATGATCCATTGAGATTTGACCTATCAAAAAAAAAAAAAGATTGAGGTCAATGTTTCCATTATCTCTGACATCCAAAGCTCTAGAATTTAAGGAGATGGGCTTACATTTAAGTGCTCCTCCGCATATATCTGAGCTCTTCTAAACCCACTCATGATAACATCCATCTGAACCCCCCTTCTAGTATGACCCTGCGGATCAAAGAACAGCTCACAATACCTAACATTCATCTCCGCCACCCGTTCAAAATACCCCATCGCAAGCTCAAAATAATCCTCCTCCATCCTCAACAACTCAAAGCCCCCATAGTAGATCTCAAAGAACGTGAAACATTCCTGACCTGCAGCGGACGCAGCGCCGATCCGGCCTCGGATCTGCGTGTATGCTTCTTGCACGGCGGAGAGGCTTGTGAGTGGGATCTTGGCCACGCCCGCGGTGAGCGGGATGGAGTGTTTTTGGGCGAGCCGGAATCGTAGTTCAGGGGACATGCTACCTTCGATGTGCATGTGCAGTTCGATTTTCGGGATTTCCGTCACAAATGGGGAGGGGCTGCGGAGGTGCCGAATTCGAATTTCTTGGCGGGCGGCGTAGGTTGGGATTTGGGTTAACATTGGCGGTGGTTTGCTTGCCATGATTGGTGGTGTATGACTGGGAATGTGAAAATTGGGAAGAGAATGTGGCTGTAGGTGAGAGTGGTGAGTTGTATTTGAGGTATGGGAGACGGGCTACTTCGCTTGCGCTCGATAGCGCGAAAGTGACGGCGGGCACGAGGAAGTCGTGAAGTTAGGTAGATTAACTAATATATATTTACGTTACTCGTTCGATGTTTGTAAGTAAATAGAATCAGATACCCTGCCAGAACTAAGATAAGTAAAAGGTGGGCTTTACGACAAAGTTTTTAATAGCGGACTCGGTACGATGTAAACGAATCAAATAATACAGCAATTGGAAGAACCGAATGCACGAGTCAACGTGGAATCGTCGATCTAGTCCGTTATTTTGAAATTAACATAACAAGTATCTACTTAGACTGCAAGAAAGATCTTATAAAGAACAAGTATGAAATGCAAATCGTTCAATCCTTGATCTCACCACCGTAATGTTCGTCAATACTCCCTTCTTCCTACTTCCAAATCACCCAATCTTCACCATTGTGGGACGATCAGTAGTAATCACTTTCTATCCTCGGCAACTGCCCTGACTTCAAAGTGCAACATATTCGCCTTTCCATCTGCCCGAAATGCGTTTCCACTAGTTATCTCATCAAGGATCACTTCCTGCCCCTTCGTATTAGCTTATCCCATCGAACACAAAGCAAACAAGCCAACAAGATATAAGCCGGCAATTGTATTAATCTCGATTACATTCAAAAACGGCATGGTTGGCAGATATTAGCTCTTCTTCGTTGACTCACGCTGACGGCAGCACAGATGGACTCTCAATCGCAGGAGAAGATTCAACCTTGGAAAGCCCAATAGCTTACACGAGGGTCGACCAAGGAAGATGGCGTTAAGCGTGAGGGTACAAGCCACGGTTTGCACTGTGAGACAGCTTTCTGATGAGCAGGAGAAGAAAGACCAGGGGGTAGGTCTACCTACTCCAAAATTTGAGTGTGCAACACTCAAGCCAACGCCTGCACGGACCCCCCCCCCCAATTGTCCGCATGATATGCTGTCAGAGCATCCAATTTTGTGCTTCCGTGGTATGGTTCATTGGCATCACAAAGAGCCCATTGGAAAACACGGGAGTCGCTGCCACTCCTCACTAATCTGCCTAGTGAAATTGACGTGGGAGATTTAGGCGAGAGGGTTTCCGTGTAATTTATTTCATTGGTATTTGCCACTCCATATCATCATGGGACATGTTGGGACCAAAGAACCAACCAATCCTATTCCAGTGAGCTGGGTTCGGCTCCAAGCTGTGCTACCAAAGTCAAGAAACTTGAAGCCTAGACGACCGCATGGTACATGATTAAGATGGTTCTCTTTGGGCTTGCCGGAGGCCATCTAATCTGGATGGACATTGTAAGCATTTGTGGTGCCTTTCGTGGAATTTCCTGCGCCTGGATATCATTTTAGCTGGTTGTGATGATGACTAGATCTCCTCCGTATCTTCGCTTTGACTATGAAGAAAGAGCCTTTTCATGCCATGCAAATTGTGGTATTGACGCATTATAGCCAAAGGTCTATTATGGTGTTGGAATGAATCTCTGATTAACTCGAAGGGTTAGATTCAATAAGTGCGGTCGTCTTCGCACGAGCTAACTTGTCACCTCGAAGTACCTCTCTGTACTATCTTAAAGTCGGAAATTGTGGGGATGAGGTTGACCCTCAAAAAGGTGAGGCTGGATTTCAAGCCTCAACTTCTACCTTGTCCTACCAACAGTGCGGGAGACATCGACGCGGTGTCCGTACGCTGTAAAGAAATGTCGAAGACAGCCTGAGCAGGGCGGATGTGCCTCAAAACACGTCTAGTAAAACATATCCTTGCACTAGCATATACAATTACGCCCGACTTTGATGAGAAACCTTGCAGCTCAGTCGAAATTTCATTCCTCCGGTCGCCGTACTGGAGAAGGGATCAACATGCAGTTTGCTTGTGTGATAGGTGAGAATGGAAGGCAATTGTTCAGCTCAAGCCCAATTTCTGCCTAATGACATTTTGAACCTATGACAAGATTGTACAGCACAAAGCGTCCCCGATTCCAGGGTCAAGTCTGACAAAATGTAATTTTTAAACTAGCTAATTTGCAAATGGGCAAGTCCGCCCTAACGCCCTTGCTAACGTTGTGAGAGACGCGGTTCCTTGGTAAAAGGTTGAAGGAGCGACAGTGGCCGTAAAATGGAATTCGTCCTACGGAATTATGTAAACCATTGGGAACTTATATTCCGTCTCAGCCTGGGAACATCAATTTGCCCGTTTGCACCACCGTGGGTCGTCCAGCATCGCTGAGCACTTTGTGGACGGTGTCCATGCCTTGGCTGGAGTTAATTAGCGATTTGCATTACGTGTTCAAAGCTTGACTGACCTGGTAGAGACATCAGACCAAGAGCGAATGGCAGCTGCTCTATGTTTTGGGTATTCTGATACGTTATCCTCTGGCCTCACTCTTCGAGTATCCACTAGCCCTTGCTCTGGGACTCTTGAAGTATTGGTGTCGCATCCAAGGCATTTTTGGTCTCGGCAAAGCAAAATCACACCAGCAACAGCATACAAGGACAGAAAGGCGCAGGATCAGTTGATTGTAGTTCAAACACGACTGGAGATTCATACAACGTTAATGCCGCGAAGGATTCATTCCAAGAGCCAACCAAGCTATCTCATTAAAGGAATCTTGATAACACAGAATCACCAGCAAGAGCAGGATCAACTGGGTTCAAGACTAAACAAGGATGAAGATTCATGCAACGGCAACGCCGCGTTCAAAAGATGCCTCTAGCTGGTGCTCTACCCTTTCTTTCCGGTGCTGATGCGATCCTGGACTGCTGAGACTTCTATGAATCTCCGAATGTAACTGGATACTATGCAATTCCCGACCCCCGCCCCCGCGTGACCCATTAGTTGTGATAGATTAATCACTACATGAATGTCATGTCCCAAAGGCGGCAAGCTTCCTAACCGACCTTGGGACTAAGAGAAAAAAAAGTTGTGTTCAACTAAAAAAGTGAACAATGGCAAAATATGGAAATATTGTCATATTCTTCTTCAGTTTTACCTTTGTGCTCTCTTGCTGCCTACCAATCTTCCGTTCTCTTGCACAGACATATCTCACAAAAGACACAACTAAAAACAATCAAGCACCGGCAGTAGAACTCGCATTCCTCAAAATCTCCTCCACAACATCAGGATAAACCTCAAAAGTCTTACTCCCATCCTGGTGATAAACCTTTGCACTAACACTAACCTTCAGATCCGGCACATCTCTCGGATCCTGCTTAACATTCCCATGCTACACCCGTCGTTAGCCGCACTCCAACCAAACCAAACATGAAGTCAAAAATAAACAACTCACATAAACAACCCTCCACCTCAAATACTTCACCAAGAAAGGCTTGACATGCTCTGGTCTCAAACTCTCCAAGTCATTATCGGGTACATCAACGTAATCCAGCAACAAAGGAGTGATGGGGCTGGTGTCTGATGCAAGTTGTCCTGCTGCTTCTAAATCACCGCAGTTGGAGCATACTTCGCGAGGAGCGGCGAAGACGTGGTTGATACCTGCCAGGTAGGGCGATTGGCTGTAGTTTTTGGGGTCGGTGGTCAATTCTCCGGAGAGGGAGAGGAAGAAGTAGATTGTGAAGGGGCCGTTTGCTGCTGCTCTAAGGGGTAGAGAGTGTCAGTATTCTTTCAGGGGAAGTTGAGGATACGAGACTTACCGCTCCACTACAGAGTCCACGTACCACTCTCTGTCGAATTTGGAGTCGATCTTGGGTGGATTCTGGACTGTTGCGGTCAGGACGCTTTGTAGCTTCATTGGAACTGACTGCACGGTGGATTGCACACTGGAGATCAATGTGCCCGCCAAACCAGCGGATTCACCCGTCTTGGAATCAGCGATTGCACCGCCATCAGCAGTCGAGGAGTCAGTTGGGTTTGCAGCTCTGCGAGAAAGCGCTGCTGATCCATCGGTTTCTTTCAAAAAGAAGTGTGTCGATCGTACATTCAAAGGAATCATATTGGAAGGAGGTTCAGTAATCCGTGGATGAGATGGTGTTCGACTAGCCCAGATATACTTATCGTCAATGTGCTTCCGAAGTGCTGGAAGATCACTCGTGTCGACTCCGACAAAGTCGTCGTAGATAAACCCGAAAGGTTCCGTTGTTCTGGAATCATCCGAATTGAAGAAAATTCCATTTCCAGGTCCTGAACGAGATTTGTAGAATGGCAAGAGATCTTTCTCGTTTTCAGCTAGTTGTCCGACTTGTGGTTTTGGAAACCATTCTTTCGGATGGAAAGCTTGCCAGAACGCCCATAGGCGGTCCACTTGACTGTAAGGCTGTTAGAATACACAGTGTTTGCATGAGAGACTGTTATACCAATGATGAAACCAAAACACTGGATCGAATGCTGCCAAGATAGGTGTTGCCATGTGACCTCCTTGACCACCAATGAGTACGTGATAATTTCCATGAATAGAGCCTTCGAGTGACCCACTCCCCTCTGCTCGAGAAGAGAAGGACGTAATGTCTCCTTTTGCCAGAAAATCCGATGCCACTGTTTGAAGTCGCCCATAAGGCTGGGAATGGATAAGGGCGAGAGTCAGGGAACTTCTTCCTTCACGTCCTGAGTTCAGAGCATTGCTGAGTTCTGGGAAGTCATGGGTTGTTGAGTTGCTATCTGCGGGATATCTCACTGTTTGAGAAGTCGAGTATCCTAGCCGTGCCTATCGAAGATGTGAGAAGGAAGTGCTGCAGTGCTTGGATGACTTACGATGTAATCCTGGTTGCTTTTTGGAAGCTGCCCATTTGCTTCAGAAAACTCATAAGTGTAGAGGGGATTGTCGATGTCATATGCCAACTCGTTGTTAGGCGGAAGTCGGAGTGCAATCTTCTTCTCATTCAAGATATCAGGCAATCGAAAGTTGTACGGGAACGTAGTTTGGGAAGCGTTCGGTCCCAGGCCAGGAAATTCGACTTTGCCATCGCGTGGGCGGAAGTAGTCGAGATATGGAATGCGAAATGTTTTGGCTGCATCGAGATACTTCTGGCGATGTGGCTCGTCGTATCTTCCTGCAATTTCGACCATTTGGAGATAGATTGTTTGCTAAGTTAGTGTCAGTGTTGAAGCCGAAAGATTCATGGAGTGGACAACACTCACCTCGACCAGTGACAAGTAAGGCCTGTGCCAAGTTGGGAAGATCAAAACTCCATGCGCACAGTAGCCATAGTTGTTGTCATTGAATCTCTTGCCAACATCATCCCAGTTATTTGTTGGAAGTCCATGAATACCTGTCAACAGTCAAGAAATGGCTTCATTGTGAAAGCGGATTAAGCTTGCCAGCAAGTTGATAGTATCCAAGAAGTTTTGGATTCTTTTGCAATGTTCCTAGGGCCTGGAGAAACAGGTTGAAAGTATCTGGCTGCGAAACAAGCAAGACATCGATATCAACTCTTGGGTGTATTTCCCCTGTCAATTCTTTCATTCCAACCACTACACCTGTAGCTGCTACTTCCTGAGGCTTCGCCATAGTTGAGCGATAGATGTGGTATGGTGACTGCTTGCTTCGAAGGTTGGAGATCAGAATTCTGCTGTACAGATCAGAAATGCTGGAAAGAGACTGCAGTCTTATGCACATGAATGGTCTCACCCATCGCGACCAGCACCACATCATTTTGTGAGTTGTCGTCAGCCATTATTGGAACCAGAACATGGTGTCCATCAGCTCGCAATTGCCAATCTTGATCTCGGTCAATCATCATTCTCGGAGGCTAGTCAGCCTCAGAACAGCCCAGTCAGAAGGCGATTATCCTTCCACTGAAATTCGATCATATTTCTTGGACGTCCTTCAGCTGAGGGGTAGTATTCTAAGCACCCAGAAATGATATGATAGGGACCAATCGACATCTCAATCCAACCTGCATAGCTGCTGTGAGCATTCGGGTAAGCTCAAAGTGGCTGCCAGATCTTCCTCACAGCTTTGCAACGGAGGAGACAACGGCATGCAGCGCTAGTCAATGCGCGAGATAGTTTACAAGTGGAAACACCCGACAGGTCACTGTCAGCTCGCCACAACTGGGCGTTTTGTGTGAATCGATCGACCTTGGAGGCTGTTATTCGTGAGAAAGTAGCGAAGGCTGTTAGATCTTCCTTTTGATCTTGATTGATTGGGAGTGAACACAGATGCTGGCGTAAAGCGGTCTGCAAATTTTGTCAGACCTGTCAGTTTGGGGGATCTCGTGGAGCTGAAATAGAGAATTTGAGGAAAGAGGGGGAGGGGTCGACAGAAGAATTGCCGCGGGCCACTGCGGGGCACGGCACCTGGGAAAGCTTCCCCGATGCGGCATTCAAGTGCAGAAAGTCGATGTTGTTGTCGCAGAAGCCAATGAATGTATCATGGAAAACATGAACGTATACTGGGTGGACGTCAGGCGTGCTGCAGATTATGTAAATCCTAGAGTGTCCTTCCTTGCCCTTTGTACAAGGTAGGCATGGGAGCGATACCTTTGAAGTACAGCTAGGCATGGTTACACAGCTATACATGTCTGGATATGGATCTCACTCAAATTTATTAACTTACAAACTAGCGACACCGAGTTTACCTTTACTATACTTCTAAATCTGAGCGTGGGAATGCAAAGCGGGCAAGAAGTGACTCGGCTCTGTGATGACGCTTGGGGTATAACCAATAGGTGACTCGGAATAGACTCCACCAATAGTAATTAACTAAAAGTTTAGCTACACGCAATTCGCCTTCTACCGTACTACAGACAGTGCTGTAACACTGGGAGTACCCTACAATAATGGTGATGGCCCGGCAGTTGATTCCAGACAAGGGTTTCTCGAAACTGGACACGTTAGTTGTATCGCACGTGACATATGCACTTTGAACTTACTTTGGAGGCTCATCACGGTACCGAGTGGTGAGATTCTCTATTGGAAGCACAAACAATGGATGATCATCTTGGTTAGAGACAAATCGTGCCTTGAACCATTCTCGGTAGATTAATAATCGATTCACTGACTCTTCCCTTGCAGATTTCGTGATAGTGCTCTGTAACTCCCTAAATGCCTGTTATACTACTTCTCGACAGCCTTTAGGATGGGAAATTTACGTACCAGTTCTTGCGGACAGGGGGGCTGACATACGGAGCCGAGCCGAATGTTTCCCAATGCTTATCGCGGAAATCATCGAAGGCGTGGTAGAAGTCGTACTATATACCTGTTGTTGCCTATGACAGAGTCAAAAATGAAGTCTAGACGGAGTTGAGCAACTTGCCGGCACCATAAAATCCATCAAAGAATCACTGCCAGCTTACTTTGGAGGAAAGCTCAGCCATTCTTCGGCGGGCGGGAGCTTAGTATGCTTCAGACCTAGACTTACTTCCAGATCCTCAACAAATTTCAAACCGAGCACACCCTGCTCGGCATCAATAACATCCTAGAAGTCCTAGACCCAAACAACTGCAATATCGAGCCATTCGTAAGCAGCCACTTCTGATGCGCTTCCTGTACTGCTACCTCCTGGTGATTGATAGCCGTCGGCTCGTGGATTCCACGGTGCTTGGTAGTCGACATACTCCGTTGGTTCAACCAATACACCAAAAGGATTTAGCTTCGATTTTCCAACTATGACCGCATGTTGGTCGATCAGAATTGGTAGGCACTTTGCAGTTTTCTGTGGGAGGCGCAAATGTGTTGCGGTTGGTCCTGTTGCCTAAGGAGGTGGGAACCCCTGCAATATGAAAATTGTCTTTGACTACCACGCGCCAACCGTCGATCGGAGATCTTGCTTCCTCTCCTCTCCTGAGTCGAGAAGGAACAGCAACGGGCGGGAAGGAGTCGTCAATGCGGTTCAGCGGGATTTGTTGCAACGAGCCGGACAAGAATGTTGTCATCAAGGTTCCGTGTGTCTTTGAAAGGCCTCCAGACATCTCGTAGTTGGCCATCCACCAAACAATACGGGCCCGGCAACAAATTCTGGCTCCCTTTCGAGGAAGAGTTGCATTGCATCCATTGCATTCCAACACTGCTCAAACAATCGCGTGCCTCTGAAGTCACCTCGATGTCTGACTCGCTCGAGCCGGTAATGATGACTCCAGTGAGGAAACCCCTTTGGAAGACATCGTCATCATGCTCATACTTCTGGACGCGGTCTCTGATTCAACTGTGGTACACGCGACTTTCGCCAGCTGGCACTTGGAAAACGGTCACCAACCATCTTCTTGGCGGCCATCCATTGGGATACCCTAAACCAATATCGTTAGCAAGACTTGAAAAAATTAGGGACTTTCGAGGAAATTGAACTCCTGCAAGAAGTTGACGAGATAGGTTGCGTCCGCACCGAAGGAGAAGGTCTTCGCATGTCCGTCCAAGGTCTCCATCCCCTTCGCCATGGCACTGTATCTCCTTTGATTGCAGCTTGCGGGATGCGAAGAGGGATCCTAGGAAGGTTGATCGCAAGCACATGGAGGGGATGGATGAATGGTTTAATAATGAATGGAGATGGAGATGCTTGTGAGCTGGTTGTGCTGCTTACTGGGCGAGGGCGAGGTGGCCGCCGCTTCCAAGCTAGCCTCTGTCCTGTGTCCTGTGTCCTGCTCACATGCCAACCCACCACCAAGCAAAGGTAAGGTACCCAGAGGTACCTAGGTTTTTTAACAAGTAGCGTAGATTAAACTTAAGTTAATAGGTTTAATAGTGATTTGCTTATTATGACTGTGATAGAAATGAAGAAAGTAATAGGAGATTTGAAGGGGATGTGATTTTGAATGAGAGCTATGAGTTGTATATTGAGTGTAGCGTGTGGCGGGATGGGGTAGGGCAATAATGGCTTTTCCTAGTTTCTTTCGAGTTCTTAGTCAATTTTGTAGTTATTCCTGGTGAGAGCATTATCCATATCATTTCAGCCCTCCAAAGGTAAGCTTGAAGTTATCTCGCCTACAAAATTATACTACTCTTTTCACGTCGAAAGTGCAAAGTATGCTTGAATGGGAACCTGAGAATGAAAGACTTTGCTATCAAATTCTAAGTAATTGCTGTCCATTTTGGGCCATCAAGATAGACTCCAACTTATCGTTAAAAATAGAAGCACAGCACGACAAACTTTTATTTCTCCCAACCTAACGCAGTCTTGCTTTTTTGTAAAGAGAATGAGATCGGCCTGGATCCAAAACGACTAAATGACTCAAGCGGAAACCAACTTCTCCAAAGTTCTCAACAAGCCATTTGGCTCCGCAACACCCTGGTTAGCGATGGCATCAGCTCGCTCCTGCGTGTCTGCAACGGAGTAGATACGGAGCTCATCTGCGTTTCCAGAAGGACGAACGTGAGCTACATCACCATTGGCGAAGAGGATACGAACGCCGTCCGTGTAGAGGATACGGGAGACTGGAGAGAAGCCAGCCTCGGCGGAAAAGACGGTCTGGATGTCTGTGCGGATGTTCTCGAATCTCTTGGTGTGAGACTCGGTCACAGTGATTGTGGCTTGGTCTGCATCGGAGGCGGTGATGCCGGAGGAGAGGTAGGATACGTCTTGCATGCTGGGCTCGGGTGGTGAGAAACGCTCGACGATCTTCATGCTTGTAGGTCGGGGGAAGTTGCGGAGGAGAGATGCGCGGCTGAAGCGGGGAGGAAGGGTGTCGAAGAGTTTGGGGAGGGTGGCCTTGCGGGTGTGTGCCGCGAAGAGAGCACACAGGAGAGGGAGGAATGCATCACGTGTGGGGAGTGCGGTGAGAACATTGCCATTACGTTTGATGTCGGATCCTGTGAGGAAACCGCCATTTGCTTCCCATCCACAGACTCGAGGGATGCTTTTGGCGATGGCGCGCTCCATGCCTGAGATGACATATGGACTACCGATTTTCGTCTTTGGCTCAGTCACAGCGGCGAGTGGTCCTCGATCAATGGCATCGTTTGTGCTGATTGGGACGACAGCGGCTCCAACTTCGAGGAACTCGGCAACGACCATACCCAGAAGATCACCGCCGAAGAAGCGTAGAACGTCTGATTCGGGAGCGAGGATCAAGGGTCGGTCACTATCACCATCTGTAGAGATGACTGCATTGAATCCCTTGCCAGCATCATCGTAAAGCTTCTGAACAACATCGAGCTGGGCTTGATCGATAGCTTCGGTATCAATTGGCACGAAAGTGTCACTGCGGCCAGCAGCGGTAACGGAAGCGCCGAGTGCTTCAAAGATCTCGATCAGGAGATCACGTCCAACAGCTGAGTGTTGGTATGCAAGAAGTTTAACACCAGTCAAGGTCTCCCCTTTGAAGAAGTCCACGTAGCGTTGGATGTAAGCTGCTCTGCCCTCAGGTATTGCAGGTAGGACAACCTGTGAAACATTGCGGAATACACCCCACTCATCAAAGAGAGATTCAGTGTAAGATTGGTTGAGAAGTTTCTCACGAGTGATTTCCACCCTGTCATTGATAGGCTGCTCGTCTCTCTTCATTAGCTCGCCCTTGGACGTGTTCAATTTGTATCCATTGCGACTGAAAGGGATATGGCTACCCGTGACCATGATGCTACCCTTGCCATGAGTGATAGCCCAGTAAGTCAACGCCGGGGTGGGGATATCGCCCAAATTGATAGGGTTCATTCCAGTATCCTTCAAAGCTTGGGCGACCGCTTGACAGAGTCCACCACGACCATTCTCCACCAATTTAGTGGAGCTGGGACGGAGGTCGTGAGCGAAGAAGAAGTCATCGCCATCTTTGATCCCCCCTTCTGACAGAGGGAGTGACTGCAGGTACTCGACTTCAGCGACGACGTTTGTGTAGATTTCGAGTTGGGTCAGGTGGATGACTTCACCGCGGCGGCCACTGGTGCCGAATTTGAGAGGCACTGGTGCGTAGGCGAGGTGAGCCGCAAGAGAGTCTGTTGTAGTGGACATTTTGATTTTTAGTCTATTGAAGGTAAGTAACTTGATGATGTAGAAACAGGTGTTTTTGTACCTGTTCTGTGCAATTGATTGGCGAATTTGAGGTGGAGGTTTTGAGAAGTGAAGGACAGAAATGAGGTTGAAGTTTGGTTGTCCTTGACGAAGGCCGCTTGGCTTTATTAGGGATGGCGCCGCCAATGGTCTCAGCCACTTGAGTGCTTCACGAAGAAAATATTATTGAAACATGCAAAAAATGTTTCTACGGATCTTAATAATTAGAAATCAGATTGAGCCGCTGAAGATTAGCTAAGCCGAAGTAAATAAGGTGCCAAGAGAGCCCTCCTTTTCTAACTACTGTTTTTTCCCCCCGTGACTTTTACCTAGGTACGCAATGAAGTCCGAGATATATATCTTAAAGGGGAAGCGAGGTTTCTGCGCATCGTCTGGGATGATTTAAAGACGATTTAGAAATGGCGTGCAATTGCTGGTTTAGATTTTGAGATAGTGTCAAGTTATGGACGATTTAGCTTTGGTAGACGGTGGAATTTTAACACGAAGCTAATCGAATGCGGTGTACCTACCCCAGCCTAGTACCTGGGCATATCTCCTCGCCACCTACTCACCTACCACTCATCGCCCTGCTAATAATGCCCCCGAGAGGCGTAGGTAAATTTGAGCTGAATCGATTGATTTTCGCTGGCGCAGCAACTTCACGAAGACACCTTGACGACTCGAATTGATCATCCGCATAGGAATTGAGCCCTACTATGTAAGTAACACAACTAGGAATTGATATATCAAAATGCCGCTGCATTGGAAGATGAGCGAGTTCCCATTGGCATTCCACCACCTCTGCTGTGCGAATGGTCTGAAATTCAGTGCAAATCTTCGGACTGAATGAGAAAGGAAGCATTTGGATCGTCTATCGCTTGTTATTACCATTATGTAAACTCACAACATCTGGAACGAGATTGACGAGCTTGCCTTCCACGAGAAAGCTATTTTCCTTGAGGCGTGCTCATGCTCCCGGCGCAAGAAACTGAACATATACGCACAACTTGTTGTTACTCCGGGTCATCATCGTCGAGAACTCCCATGATTTCTACACCCATTATTTCTAGCTCTTCCTTCGCTGGTCTACGCCTATCATACGGTGGTTGTTGTGCATTGTATCCTCTCGGCCTTTGGTGTTCCAGTGCTCCCTTCGCAGTTTTTCGACACGGCATGGTTTCGGACTTATGTTGGGTGGCTCTCTAGCATCAAACCCAATGGGAGATTGGGAAGCCCGCATTTTCGGCCGAACAACATTGTCGTCGTTGAGAGTTGGTAGTGTAGAATTGAAAGAAAGCAGAGGGCTGAAATCCCAGCAAGTTTGGTGGCGTTTAGAATGATCGTACTCATCATCACAATCATCCAGTTCAGCGACAGCCCAGGATCGTTTTGTGGGGCTTGTGCTACCTGATGTGGTTGCTCTCCTTGCTAGTAGAATCGAGTTTGTGACCTCCTCTGTCACTCGCTCGCCCGTATCAGCCTTCGATCGAACCACGAGTCGGCTTCTCCCTGGTCTACTCAAGAATCCCGAAAGTGAAGGGAATATAGCCCACGCGAATCGAGAATACAAGAACTCCAAACTGCATTGAGGAATACAAATACGGGTATTGCGGTATAACTGCCCAATATCGGTGGTTGGTCCCAGCATATGCACAACAAAGTCCTCAGCGCCCTTGGGAAATAAGACAAATTTGCGCTGGTCGAAGGCTGTATGCATGTCGGATCGTAACAGGACTGCATTGCTGAGGTCCCTCTGTAGGTTGCTTGGGTCTAGTGTCAAGTCGTTGTTCCACATTGCCATAGAGTTTGACAAGAACCATTGTCTCTCATGGTCAGGAATCAAGTGCGCGACTTCTGTGCCGCTTTCGAATGCTGTAACCCGACATGTAATATCGCGCCGGTGTATAGCTGCTGTCAAGTTTGTTTGTGCGGCAGTATTCGAAACAGGGTCCTGGAAATCTGCACAGCGAGTGAAAAACCTCATGTGTAACTTTTGGAAATTGCCAGTCCTGAAAATTTGTCACAACATGCCATCAATAGGGTGTTCGGGATGCGTTGGGATGAGGCAACGGCGATTCTAGAAATTCAAATACAAAATCAGCAGTTATCACCAGATTATATTTGGTTTAGGGAAGGAGTTGCAGTCAACATACCAGAAGGGTAAGGGACGTAGAAATAATAGTCTGCGTCCGCGGCTCGCAGAACATCGTCCCAAGAAGCATCAATGCGATCGCCATGTTCGGAATTGCAGGTTCTACTTAGATAACCATCGATACGGTTGTCTGCAAATATTGAGCAAGCACAGTGTGCCAATCCATGATGGATTCTGCCATCAGCATGATCCCAAGCATACAGAGTGAAGAGTAGGTTGTCATCAGGTGCATACGCTGGATGTCGGAAATTGATTCGATATTTCAGCCGTGGGCTTGGTGCTTTGAGAAACTCGTAATGCTCGGGAAGGGGACTAGGATGCAACGTCGCAGTATCTCGAATGTCGATACGTGAATAGGCGGACATGGTCGTAGAAGTGCGAGGAAAACATTATCTTGTTTTGTTGTTATCGTATTGCTGCCACCGAACGGCCCCACATTTGCTTCAGCCGCGCGAGCCACCTAATCTTTGACTGGTGGATAGGTTAAATACACTAGCAGAGAGTCTAAATTTGAGAAGGAAGAAAGATAGCAAGATCTCAAGTTGATAAACGGGTTACAAATTTGGAGGAAGGAAGGCAATGATTTCTTGTCCTCACAGGATGCCCATGGTCCTGGGAGAAGGTGAGGAAGTCCGAAAGGGAACGAGGTCTAGATATACTATCGAGTCTCTAAACTCCAGCCGCATGACTTATCATACTTCACCCATACAGTCTTACGACGAACCTGGAAAACTCAACTTCGGTACTGATCACGCGTAGCTGAATTGCTGTTCACTCACCTCTCTGACCGTATTGCAAGATACGCGCTATCGGTAACCAGCACTTTCAATCCACACTGATCAAATATAGGAGCGACTTTCCACTCCACATCTTGAGTATTCATTTCCCCCAAAAACACAAGTCATCACACACATAATTCCGAGATCAAGCCAAAACCACAGCAATACCGTCATTCAGTCAACAGTCGGCGATCCGTGAACCATCTCCACTCCAGTCATCGACAATCAGAAGTCATGTATCCATAATTTCCCCCAAGAAGAATGGCAATTTGACAATACGCCAATCATCTGGCGAACGATCTCTTCTCAACTCCCACATATTCCTTTTTCAAAACCTCACAACTGCGCTTCAACGACAGAATATCTTGCCTGGGATACTTGTAAGTAATCCGGAGTCCCCATCCATTTCGTTTCGTGTGTAGAAAAAAGTGCTGACATTGATATCAGTGGGACTATTTGCGGCGTCAAGATCTGGAAACCACTCAGATGTCTTATTCGTCGCCATAGACTTTGGCGGTACGAACGCGATCGTGGATAGTATCAGAGCTGGCAGAATTAATAGCAAGCCGCGAGGAGTCTCAGCCGGAGTCTCAATCTTCAACACAAGACACCTATTGTTGGATCCCGCGTCGCCACGTGAGAGATCGTTCCCAACATATAACATCGGCGTTGGTGGCTGTCCCTCACAACGGAGGTTAGAAGAGAAGCGATTCCTCTTCGGCACAACGACATGGCTCCCATCCATCGCGGGTCTGGCGCCGATGATCGAAAGCCTCATAGATCGATCGCGTAACATCGTACTTGTCGGTCATGGATTCGGGCCCGATCTGACGGTGTTGAGGGAACTCGGCATCGATTCGGAGACTCGCATCGTAGGCATTCTCGACACTGCAAGACTGGCTGAGAAGGCCATGACGGAGCAGCCGAAGAGAGGAGATTTCAAACTCAAAAATTTACTGGCGCGTCTGGGATGCCATGGCGAGGGATTCCATACTTCTGGAAATGATGCCAATTACAGCCTGCGCGCGCTGTTGCTGTCGGTTGCGGAGAAGTTCTCGAGATCGAGAGAGGGAGAGGAGATGACGGAGTTACAGGTGAAGCGACTCAGCAATATGAGAGCTTTTGCTTTATCGCCAATTCCTGTGGATGGATATACAGTAAATACACCACCCCCTGCAAGCAATTCGGGAAGTGATGCAGATTGAAGCGCCAACCTAGGCCCTTCGTCATCAGCTTCTTTTTAGGCTTCCAACATTCATGCAACATAGCTTGAAAGCCACTCCTATTCCTTTGAGCTAATGACAACTAGCTCTGACTCGAGAATCCAGATATATACCTATCGTGGTAACGTCTGAACCATGTGGCCTCTAAGGGAGGCTTTGGTAATGATACGGAGGAGGATGAAGGGAACTCGGGCTGGAAGATCCTGGAGATTAGGACCCGTACATTCTGTAGTACTGGGAGAGTCAGTCACGAGCAATCGAACGCTTAACGAGGCAGCTGCGGACTCAAGAAACAAAATGATAGGACCTATAAAAGATGGGGATTCGTACCTTGAAATATGCCTGTCTGGACACGTAAAATCATATTATGTACCGAAGCACTACCGGCGGCACAGTAGCAAACGATCACTCGGGTTTGAACACAAACCATATATGCATATCATTAACACTGTGTCGGAACTACTCGTACAGCCCAAAATCGCACAGGCCCAAAACCGCCCTCCCTCATCCTCCCGTGTATTTTATATCCGTATACCAATATATCCATATTCCTATCTTCATTCCTCATTACTCAGGGTATCATATCCTCGACTGTCGCACTATCTCTATTTCGCCTTCTTCGCCTCAGCCTCCTCGTCCCATGGGTGCTTGATGGTAAGGCACCAGATGTCTAGGTAATCGCAGATAGTCACGATGACATCGACCTATTGCAATTAGCTTATGCCAGCTTTCAATCCACAGGGTTACTTACCACAAAGCTGCCATAAACACCAATAGCCATTCCCAACATACAGAACACATACGCGACCTGGTATCCACCATTTCCTAGAGCACTTGGCCACCCAACACCAATGGTCTCCCGAAGGAATGGTCCCAAAGAATCGAACACTCCATATGCAATTGGTAGGACGAGAACATTGTAGTAAGGGAAGTCGAGCTTGACGAGATGGGCAGTGATCATTTGCCCGACGGAGTAGGCATTAACGAGACCTGCAAAGAAGACGAATGGAACAAGATGGTTGTGTAGGATTTCGGGGTTGAGGTAGAGGTAGGCTGGGATAAGAGTCCAAGTTACGAAGAAGGGAACAAGACCGAGGAGGGCACCGCGGGACTTGTCGCCGCGCTCTCGGCGAGCTTTGATGACATTCAAGGATCTGGAAGTCAGTTCTTGAAACTGTAGGAGGATGGCGGGGTAGCTTACGATTGAATGGTGTTCAAGACGAGAATACTGCCACCTTGGATCATGTACCATTCGTTGAAGGGAAGTTGGTAGATGTAGTCTGGGATGAATGCGTAGTGGGGTATGCCAACAGTTGCGAACATCGATTGTTGCCAGTAGCTTGCTCCTCCTTTTATGGCTGTCCATGCATATACCATAACCATGATTATGATTCCTTCCACAGGTCCGGAAACCAGGCCGAGTGTGAGGGTCTTCGTGTGGTATTCGTCCCAGGTTTGTACGTAGAAGGTAAGGAGAGCTGGATTCTATTAGCAGATGTGCATTATAGTCGCAGACGGTGATGTACCTCCAAACAGGGTCATAACGGTCTTCCATCCCATTCCCATATTCTGCGAGGCCGCGAAGATGAGGACTTCAAGGGAAGTGTTAACAGCATCCACGCCATGGTCGAATAGTTCTCCGAGAGGTCCACTCTGATGAGTTCGTCGTCTGCCAGCAACCTGGAATTAGTATATCCCACCATAATCTATAGAGTGCCAACTTACGCCTGCGATCCATCAACCGCATCGAAAGTCTGGTACAAGAACAAGCCCGCAGCCCAACTAGCATACACCCACGGCGGACAATCCTGATCCAGCGTCGGATTATACCACAACAGCGTCAGAATGTTGATAATCACGAAGCTGAATCCGCTCAGGGTAATCAGATTCGGGGCCATCCACATGGGGAAGCATTTTATCACGACGTGGGTGTAGAAGGGCTTCAACACGTAACGCGACAGGAGAGAGTGGTCGACGCCGGAGTATTTGTACTGCTTGAGATTGGGCAGCTTTTCCTGTCGCACGTAGACCATGATGGCGATTGTTGTCGTCGTCGTGCAAGGGAGAAGGGGTGTGAGCAAAGTGGTGGAAGAGAGTTGAGGTTTGGGTTGAAAGGTTCGAGTCGGGTCGAGTCAAGGACAGAGAGACATGCCACATGCAAGCACAAACAAGGCCGATGCCCATCTCCATCCATTTCCGGCGCGCACCAGAAATTCTTGAAAGACGCGAACGCCAAGACCGCAACGTCATTCAGCCGGAATGCCAGCACGGGGGTTGGAGTCTCGCTTGTGGAATAGGGGCTGTGCTGTTTGGAAAGGGGTCTTTTCAGCAACCATCATTATTATTTACTTTCGTTTATTTGCGATCAATGTTGATGGAGGGGGAACATATGTCATTTGACCGTCTTCTCATCTTCTATTTCTGGCATCAAATTTATTTCTTTATTCTGTCCTTCTCCAACCAGTGCCTGTCTGCTCCTTGGTGAGATTTTGCCGTGATATGGGATAGTCCTTCCTCCTTCGTCCACCTCATCTCACCTCAGCACTTCCAATACTTTCCTGTTTCTCTCCTTCCCATAATTCTTTATCTTCCTGTGTCATTCCCTCCGTCTTCATGAAGCACATAAGTTTCGAATCAAAGTACTTTCTACTCTATCTCTCGAGTACCTTACCCTAGCTCTCTCCGCATCGCGACGTTCATCAGCTCTCCTGCTGCTCCCCCGTGCTTGAAACCACCCACGTAGAGTGTTCTATCGAGATCCGCCTTTGGTATCTCATGTAAATTAAGATCCACCATGATACGGATTTCTCTTTCTCGGGGTCTCATCTGGAACAATTGGTTGTCTAAATCATCCATTATTGTGAGTACATGACTACTTTACTACTATGAACGCTCTAAACTCCTTTCCCATGCTAAATATCAAAAATGCTACCCCCGAACAATTCTGTGGTTTTCACATCCTGAAAACTCCAAATCCATGCTGATCCGGCTGCATAAGTACAACAGTCTCTCTTTCACGCCTCTCCTTTCTCTAGGTCTTTCTCAGGTTCTTCGCCCCTTGGCCTATCGGACTCCTCAATGGTAGTGTCACGACTATTCTCTGGCTTCGCCTCAACCATGTTATGGTCACTTTGCGACGAAGCTTCAACATCGGTAGTGTCGCTAACATCGGTACTGGATGCAGCTGACGATCGACGATCGGAGTGTGGCTCATCCTCACCTTCTTCGTCTGGATCCTGAGTAGGGGCAAACTTTGAACGCTCTCGAATTGGTCCTCCATATTTGTAGAAGATGAATGGAATTGGCATAAGAAGTACTGCAACACCTCCGATCAACGAACCGCCGCCTCCAACTCCAAGAGCTGTGAACATCTGTTGCGTGAACAGAGGAGCCGCAGCACCTGCAGCTGAACGACAGACCGTGTTAGCTGCCAGGGCACTCGCAGCGTACATCAGATAAGAATCTGTAATGTAGTTGAGATATGCAACGAAAATGAGGAGGATCGAGGTTCCCAGGAACACGCCGGCAAGAGTTGGCACAATCCACTAGATTGGAGAGTCAGCACACGGAAGATATGTTTGGGAGGCAACCGAGAGGGACCTACGTGTACGGAATTGTATTGTCCAGACCAGGCGAACCAAAACATGGTTATTGGGAACATCACCCCACCTAGCATTGCAACTGGGAGGCGGTCTTCTGGAACACCTTTGTGTCCTGCCTCAAGCCTTTTTCGATCACGAGCAGAGACAGCAAAGATTATCGAGCCACCGATCGCTGCACCGACAGCAGTTCCTATCAAAGGCAACTCGCCAACACCAGAATTCCACCCTCGCTTCTGTTGGAAAACAATCGGGTAAATTGTAAACAGCATATAAAGCAAGGCGTACACCACCGACAAATATACAGCAACTGCGAGGGATATCGGATCCACCAGGATCTTCCAGGGTCTTGTAAGGGCCACTTTGTAGAGGGCAAGCAGCGATCGATCGGTCACTTCAACTGGGGCCTGAATGTTCTCGTAGCCGGGGATCTTCAGCTTTCGAAGGCGTCTGGCCTTATTTAATAGCACGATTGGACCCAAAGTCTCTGGGATTGTGAACATGAGAACTTCGGTGATGCCTGCGAACCAGAGCATGACATAGAATATCCATCTCCAATCCTCTTTCAATTCCAAGAAACCTCCGATGACAGGGCCCAAGGCTGGCCCAATGAATGTCATCATCGAGAAAAGGGCCATTGCATTCCCCCGCTCGACAGGTCCCCAAATATCTGCCAAAACACCAGGTGCGTTCGAAAGTGGCGCACTAGCCATTGTTCCTGTTAGGAATCGTCCAACGAGAAGAGCCCCGAAGTTGTTTGCAAATGCGCAGAGGAAATTGAAGACGAGGTAAAGCGTGAAGGAGATGTAGAAAATCCATCTTCGTCCGTAGAATTCCGACAATGGTGCCCAGAACAGAGGACCGAAGCAATATCCAAGAAGGAAGAGAGTTATAACCAGACCAGCTGCTACCCGCGAGACATGGAAGTGCTCTGCTATTCCAACCAATGTTCCCGACGGACCAGAGGATGCAAAGGTTGCATTTACGACGAGAAGAACGGAGACAACTGTTATATACCACCGGCGTTTAGTGGACCAATTTTTCGGGTTTTCGATATCATCCGGGCTGAAATCGAGGAGTCCATTTCGGTTTTTGTGTGGTACTGTAGCCTTCTCAAGGGCGTCTGATCGGTATGGCTTTGCGGTAGGCCGCGACAAGAATCGTTCTATTCGATCCTGGAAAAGTCAGCTCCAAAGTCTAATGAGTTGCAAAATTTGGCTTTGGAAGGCTCGCAAGTTGTGTCAAGATTATTAATCCCAAGAGCATTGGACCCAAGCTCAAAAAATGTGGAAGGAAGGTGCCCTTGGCACAAACAATGACGCAAAGGATGATGAATTTACCATCTGGGTAGGAATATTTCGACAAAGACAACAAGATTTATGCTAGCCAGGATTCAAGGTCGAAGAATCACCTTGGAACAGAAGATATATATACAAATACAAAGAGGAAGTCATGTCTACAAATGAGGGGCAAATGGCAATAGGGCGCGAAGCAGAAGCTTAGATTTTTCAAGCCCATGACACTACCCAACGAGCTCCATAACAATCTGCACAGGGATCTTGGAGAGATCTGTGACGGCATCATTCCCCAAACAGCCCAACCCCATACCCTTAGCATCACTACCTGCTACCCCGAAAAGGCAAAGTTTGGAATCCCAACTCGTTTTACGGTTTGTTGATTGGATGCACTTCGAACTCTGTCTGTGTCCGGGTAATCGGCATGTCGGTCTTAGCCTCGACGGTACCTCGGACGGGATATGATTGGGACAATGGCGTGCGGATGGGAAGCGGGAGACTGGATTTTCTTTTGTTAAGGTACAGTACGGATTACTCAATCTCCTATGTCCATGACTTTTTTTCGCTTTTATTCGCGTTTATTTTGCTTATGTCCGAGTTTCTATTTTACGTGTTTGATTATGGGATGTGTGGTGTGTGGCGTACCTGGCGAAGTAGGAATGGTGTCATTCTTCTTTTGAGACTTGGAGAGAATTGATTAGCTCATCATCAAAGAGTTGTGGACGTGGATATGCTTTTCCGCAGATTTGATTACTGTGTGAGTGTAAGGGCGTTCGAGAAGTAACACCAGACAGAACTGGACTGGGTATTTGACTGAGGCTTATTCCCGTGGATGGTCCATGGACTTGGGCTTTGTCGTGTGGAACGACCTTTCGTTGCGAGTTGCGGGCAGTGCTTTGGAGAGTCGATGAGTGATGATTTATTCCCTGCATGATGACTAGCAAGTGCGGAATTCCGCAGTCAAAGGGCATGGGGTACTGACTCACTTGGATAATTTTCAAGCTGGATGCGGTATGTACCTCGTATGTTTCTTTTCTGTCATGCTGTTTGGTTATTTATTACTTTGAATGTCGTGTTGAGTATGTGAATTTTGAGTCGGGTGGTGTCTAATTTTGTTGGAATTCTGTGTAGTAACATGAATATTCCTTGCTTTCGTTAGAAAGATTCAAAATTTGGGATTCTACTGTTCTTCAATCAAGACGTTTCATCGCCAAGATGAGAAATGTTGAAAAGCGGGGTATCAAAACTCTGTAGATTTCAAAGTTTACACCAGTCAGCACCTTACAGTATTGCATTTAGGTTTCAACTGTGCTGTAACTTTGTTTTTTTTCTCGGCAGTTCTATTCTATCCTGTCCTGTCCTGTCTATGCTAATAATATTTGCAAAAAAAAAGAAAAAAGAGATATTGCTTTTATTCAACTTCCCCGAGCCTTCATATCAAAATGCCAAATCACCCCCTGCGGATGCTTTTCTTATGCCCAAAACCTATTAAACATTCCCCAAACCCTCCCAGCACCCATCAGTCACATATGGCTTTCTTTGCAATCCCCTCCGATTCTTCTCCTCCACTTCTCGCATCCACACATCTTCACTGCATATCGTGATTTCATCTTCGACTTCGATCTTCACGGGCTTGTAGGGCTTAGAGGGTTTGAAGAGCTGGAAATCTTCATCTTCATCTCCACCTTCATCTTTGATCTCGATGTAGTCTTCTTCTTTGATCTCGATGATGTCTTTGCTAGGTTGGCGTGACGATTTGGGGTTTGCGGATTTGGGTGTTGGCTTGAGGGATTCGTCTTGGTCCGAGTCGATGTCGATAGGCTGTTTTGAGGTTCCTAATCGGCGTTTGGGTGGGGGAAGCTCAGAGTCGGAGCTAGACTCTCGCTGTCTGGGTGTTGGAGGGGTTTGAGGGAGAAAGAGAGAGTGTTCTTGGTCTTCCTCGTCTTCGTCCTGGGGCGTGGGAACACTTGTCTGCTGCAGGATGGGAGATAGGGGCTGATATGACGATTCAGACGATGGGGTGTGAGTTGATGGGACTTCTGGGACCTGGTTGGGAGTTGGTTGTGCAAGCCCTTCTTCATCTTGGAGATGAGCTGAGATGTCTTGCTCCTGAGCAGAGATTTCACTGTCTGGTTTTGCAGACGCTTCAAGTCGTACAGAGGATGCAGATGAACGAGTGGCACTCTCTTCCGTCGCAGTTCTGTCCTTGTACTTTCCTGGATTCAAGATCTGATCTAGTACTCGGGCTGCTGAAGTCATAGGGCCCATTCCATCAGGTAAGTGGGCAGTATTTTGAAATTGAGGGCTATGAGAAGAGTATTCTTCTGATGCCTGTGGTGGAGGGGATGAAGCTGGAGTTGATTGGGGCGTTGCAAATACTGGTGACGGAGCTTCTGAAATGGTGTAGGAGCTAGGAGTGAGATTTTCGGAGTATGGAGGAGGCGGAGACTCTGGTCTTTGAAGTTCAGGTGGAGAAGGTGTTGCCAGTGCCCTTGGTGATGGACATCTTGATGAATATGCCTCTGCTTCCTTGGCTTTGGCAGTGCTTGTCTCAGACGCACATTCCGAGTCTGGTTTCTCTGTGCTCTCGTCACAAGAGTTAGACTTCTCGATTTTGCCCTCCTCCAGACCTGACTCCTGCGAAGTAACTTTTTCCCCGGTCGACATTCTGTCATCAGAATCTCGTTTATCCTCCCCCTTAATTTTTTCTGCTCCAGAAACTTTCTCCTTTGTTTTCTTTGACTCTCGCTTGCGTTTCCGCTCTGCTTTCCCCGTAGCAGGACCCAAAGCAAACTCTTGAGTCAGGATTTGCTCAGTCGCTTGTCGGATATCTTCAGTCATGACTTTCTTGCGTTCCTGATTGATCTCCTCTTCATCGTCATCTCGCTTCCGCTTCTCTTTCTCTCTCAACGCACTATCCACAATCTCGCGGACTTCATCAATGCGCTGCTCTCTCGCCTCCTTCACCTCAATCTTCCCTTCCATGTACTTTATGAACTCCTCAATACGATCAACAATCTTATTGACCATACCACCAAGCACGCCATTGTACTCTCCAACTTCCTTCCCCGACAGCGCCGCATCAAGCGCCTGTCTCAAGGTCTTCAGAACATCTTCCTTCCCTGGATCAGATTTAATCTGCGCCTCCACAAACAGCAAAAACGCATCCAATTTATCCCGAATCCCATCCCGATGCACAAGCAAACGGTTTCTCGCACTCTGGTGCAGCGGCTTCCCATGCAACCACTGCCCATCCACATTGTTCGCCCTATCCAAGTCCTCCCGATTCGGCTTCGGCATATTGATATCCTGGATAGTCAAGCCCGCCGCAAATGCGACCTTCAACGTCCTCAACAGTCCAGCGCTCCATTCGCTGAACCCCTCACAGAGATGCACGTTCTCGAGATCCCATGGGCCGACTGACTCCCCAGTGTTTCCAGGACAGGAATCGCCTGCGATCTCCATGATTGTTCCGTCTGGAGCGCGTGCAGGGTGGCCTTCGTGTTTACGCATTGAGCGTGCCACGGCGGGTGGGGTGTAGACGTTTGTGAATTGGGCGACCTCTCGCTTGGAGAAGAGAGAGGTGTGGATTCCCCATTGGAAGACGAGGTGGAGGTGGTCGCTGATGCGGCATTTGTGGTAAAGTGGGTTGGAGATGAGGAGGGTGGCGACGATTGTGTTTGGGAGGGGGTCTAGGAGGGGGCGGCTTTGCATTAGGGCGCCGGTGAGGGGAGGAGCCATTTTTGTGGTGTTGGGTTGGTGTTTGAGTTGGTGAGCGGTAAAGATTTCCAAAGTGTTGCGCTAGTGTAGGAGTGCTGATGTTGATGTTAGAGACGCAGGTCGTGCTGGACGAGCTTTTTGTTGGAGGTTGGTTGGTTGGTTGGTTGGTTGGTTGGTTGATGTAAAGATATTGGTGCAAATATGCGACTGTTGATTTATGGAATGATATTGATATTTGAAGAGAGGCTGTTAGTGTTCCTCGAATTTGGAGTTGGAGAGTTGTTTTCAGGACGAGAAGTAGCTCTTCGAAATCTTTGCTTCTTGCTGGTCCAGAGGCCGTTGACGTGAATCAAGAATCACCGTCCCGTCCGGTCTAGAGCAGTCCAGTCCAAGTGAATTCCCTCACGTAGAAGTGAGAAAGGGATTTTCCAGATGTCTGAAGTTGAGGATATGAAGCTGTCTAAAAGACAAAAAGACAAAGAAGAGTAAAAGGCCGAAGATCTGTGTTGAGGCTTGCTGTGAGTGTGTGATGACGGCTTGTTGGATTGAGAAAGACAAAGCTGGGTGCTATGTTGCTATGCTTTGTTGTAATTGTTGAAGAAAAGCAAAGTTCTGTTGAAGTGTAGGTTGTAGCTCTACTTATAGGACGGTAGGTGTTGACATGGAGACTTGTGATGATTCGAAAACCGGTTGGGGAAGTGAATTCAAGGGGTAACCAATTTTCTTCTAATGATGAAATTGAAGCTCGCTCTTTGAGGATGGGTCAGTTGGTGTATAAAGAGACTAGATGAGGGGTTTCTATTTTATCACTGCGGCAGATTGAGAAGACTTAGCTTGTTGTTCAAACCTTGTTTCGATGCATATCTCAGTTGGCGAGATTAACACACAAATGACCTCGTGGGTGGTATATTTATCTGCAAATAAATTGAGGCTCAGCCTGCTTGTTTTTGGAAGATGAAATTTGGTGTGTGACTAGTATGAGTAGTCTCACAAGAGGAAGAAATTTTGAAGCTGTGCCTTTTGATATGTGGGCTACCTTGGAGATATTACAGATGAATGAGTTAGTAGTTTTGCACATCAGTAGCAAAAATTTAGATATAACCAAGCAAGTGATATATACATGCTAGTTCGAACAGGTTGAATTTTTGAAAGAGAAGTATTCATACTCTCCAAAGTCAAGATTGTCCAATCTTTGAGATGAGTAGGAAGCTGTTTCTTCATATAGAAATGGGATACAGTACGTGAATTGTACCTTCACTTAAGAGCATGTAGTTTGTAAAAAACATATATATGCTTAATTTGATGTTGGCTGCCTTAGACTTTGTTGCGTTTGTTACTGGAAACTTTGAATCCAAACCAAATAGAGATGCAAGACGAAGGATGAAACTGTGCTAGGATTTACCATTGGGAAGGCAGACAGGCGCACAGAGTGTGGCTGCTTGATGCCGGATTGTTAAGCGGCTTGTCCTTGAAGGGATGAACACAGAAAAGGAAACAAGGAGAAATGGATTCATGGATTTCATTTTCTAACCTTTCGAGACTCCATGTTGAGAACCAAAAGCACCCCGCCGCTCCCGGCGTTTTCCTTTCTCACAAAAGACCCATTATCTAGACATCAATCGCAAAAATCATGTGCCAAATGCTCGATCAACTCCATTTACGTTCGCTATCCTGCCTACGTACCTACGCAACCGACCCGATAACAAGAGCTGCCACGCCCTCCTCTTCACTGCGGACAACGATCTTACTTGTGACGCCTGATTTGCTGGAGTATGCCATCCGGATGTTGGCGACGACTCGGCCACCTGTGACGGTTTTGCCGAAGAGTTTGAGGGTGTGGGTGGTGGTGTTGATGGGTACATCGGTGCCCTCGAGAGGTTGTAATGAGAGCGTCTTGGCCAGTTGTTCGGTTGCGTCTGGTACGGTCAGTGTTTGCAAAAAGTGGGTTTATGGACTTCAACTTACCTGCGATGCTCTTGACACCCTCGAGTTGGAGAGTCTCCTCAGCCTCCTCACCTGCGGCACCAACTTGCTCCCAGATGTGATTGAAGTTGCCAGCGAAAGCAGGAACAACGTAGTCGCTTCCAGTAAGCTCAAGATCTTCAACTTGGTACTCATCATCATAACCGCTCTCCTCGGGCTCGCCAGTCGTTGGATCAATTTCCTTCGTGGTAAACTTCAATACATTTGTGAAGCTGCTAGCAGAGAAAGCACCCTCTCCACCGACCTTCTTGAAGGAAACGTAGATAGGACCTGGCTCATCAGTGACAAGTTTGGCGGCTGGGATAATGAAATCCTCCTCGAGTTCCTCTTCATCGGCGGGCGTGGCGAGAACTGAGACATTTTCAAGCACAGTATCCGGGAGTGTGTTCTTAACATCATATTGGAGTACGATGTGCTCCTTGAAAATGTGCTTCACCACGCTAACGACGTATTCTGTTTCTGATTCGGTCAACTCAACAACAGGTGATGACTTCAAGAGACTGCCGTATGACTTCATCTCTGGGATCTGAAGTAGTGCTTGTTGATATTTCTGGGCTGTCGCAGAAGCAGTGGCCGCCGCTTCGGTCCCTGAAGGTGTGGACTTAGTTGGACCAGCCTTTGGCGCCTTGATAGTAGGAGTGATGGTAGTGAGCTTCTTCGTCCTGTCCTCGGCATCTGCTTGCTCTTTTGTAACGACTGGGATAGAAGCAACGTCGAAAGGATTGTCAAAGGTTGACTTGTCATCTGCGGTGACATACATGACAAGTTTATGCTCGAAGTATGGGAGGGCAAAGGTGTTTTCTACCTCGGTTAGCATTTTTCTGCAACAAGCTGCGATCGTCTTACCATTCTTGATGAACCGATCAGCCATCTCATCAGGCTCGGTCATGAGTCTCAAGTTCAAAGCAGCACGGTCACGGACTTCGTCATCAACATCATCCAAACATCTCGTCAGGAGAACTGTGACACTTCGCTTGACCTCGGGATCTTGTTGTCCGACACCAAACTTCGCCAAGGCTGTGACTGCCGCAGCTCGGACGATTGCATTCTCCAACACAACTCGGTTGTAGATGTATCTGATATACTTGGTTGGCTGAGAGGTCTTGGGTCCCTCCAATCCAAGCAAATGCAAAATCCGAACAGCCAATTTGGTGAACTCGCAATCCTCGATGAATTCACATAGATGGGCAAGAGCATCCTCCTTGGAGTCTGGAACGAACTTGATCAAATCGAACATGCTCTCCACAACGGCCCGCTTGAATTCATACCCACCCTCGTCCCTCAGTATACCGCTAAGGAATGCAAGCATGCCAGCTTGCTTGCTGGGGAACTTCAAGCACAATGTTCGAATAGCCTCAACAATCGTAATCTTAAACTCATCCGTAATGTCAGCCATGAAACCTGAAATCTGCTTCATCAAACGATCCACGCTAGCCTCGTTACCAGTCTTGAGAAGAGTCGTGATGGCGAATGTAGCAATCGAGCGGTTGGTGTTGGAAATGAGCAGTTCGATATCTGGGTTGCAGGGGTGGACGGCTTGGGGCTTGAAAGAGGCGAAGTTGTGAAGAATTCGGATTGCGGCGAACTTGGTTACTGCGCGTGGTGAAGTGAGGAAGAGTTGGAGAACGTGGATGGCCTGGGTAACCTCGGCGTCTGTTACATCCCGCATATCGCAGATTGCCTTCGCAGCCTCGAAGTTGACCATCTCACTCTTATGTCGGAGCCAGCCGTCCAAGAGCTGGATCATTGGTTTGCGGAGTTGTGGATCTTCCTCTGCCAATTGCGCAGCTAGTCGTACAAGCATAACGGTTGCTGCAGGGCTCTTTACTGCACCTGCAGTTCCAAATTGCTGAACCATCTTGACCAAAGCCATCCTGTCGTGCATTCTCATTTGGTACAAGAGTCCAATAGCATGGTATTGGGTCATGGTAGAGTTGTTGACCGGCATTTGGCTCGACGAGGTAGAGAATCCCAGGGAGAATCCACCAGATGACTTTGTAGAAGACGCAGCTTCTTGTGTTTCACTCTGCCATCTTCGGACAACATCGCGAGCTATTGGGAGAAGGTGGTATGACGAAACAAGGGCGGCAGATGATACGGATGGGTTCTTGTCGACGATTGCTGTCTTCATAACACGTTCGATACTTTGTACGGTTGATGCCTATCACTGTCAACTCCAGTCCTTCCTACGCCATACTCCTCAACTCACATCAATAATCCGGCAGAGCGCCCGAATGGCATTTGGTCTGTAGATCGCATCTGTTCCACCACCAGTATCCTTCATGATTGTGCTTGTGACCATAATGATATCCTCCGCGGAATGCGCCAGTTCCTTGATGATGAGGTGAACCATCTGCCGTAAGCTGGCATCTTTGTTCTGGAACAACTTCGAGATTCCGAAGAAGAGGGTAGTGGCTTCATTGGTAGGAAATCGTTCGCCGGTATAGAGGAGCAGGGCGATCTTGGTGAGGAGGACTCGACATTTCCGAGGTTGGATGGGGGACGAATTGAACAATCGTGCTGTCTGGCATCAGGGGAGCTCTGTATGGAGGGGGGAAATGTTCACCGACCTTCCTGGAATACTGAGGTTCTGTCTACCCTCATGATGGCCGTATCGGCATCTTCATCTTTCTTGCTGTAACTCATGGTGAGAGGGGGTAGCTCCTCAGCTTCATGAATTGCAGGGGGAGGGAGGTGGATTGGGGGTTCTGGATTGTGATCTTGAAGCCGCGACGTAGCCAAATCCGCAGGTGGGACTAGTCTGGCTAACCGAGCGGAATGGGAGCGGAGCGGAGAAACTATTGTGCGGGAGGGGAGGGATTGAATGTTGTCGAGCAACTCTCCTAATATGTGGGCAGGAGCTGTTCCAAACAAATTAAAATTAATAAAGAGTAGATTTTCAATCTCACAGTACATGCTCTGTTTCTTTTCTTTTCTCATCACTGGTTTTGTGAATGTCACTTACCTAGGCAGAATGCCAAAGCTGTGAGACGGTCTCGAGCTTTCGGCTACTCACTATTTCTGAATTACCAGCAGGTAATATACCCATCTCAGGGCGATTGTGAAATTCGACTTTTCGGGTATGTAAGATAATCTTCTGGGCGGGATCCCGCTCAATGTCCCGCCCATTATCTCCATCTCCGCCACTCATCAAAGGAGAGACCCAAATTCTCAAGGCACACTTATGCAATTGCTTCAAAAAAGAAAGTAATTGCGAATGCAATTAACTATTTCCCTTCAGAAGCATGTCCTGGAAGAGGATGCTTTGTTTATACTCTAGCTGAGGACTCGCTTAGGTTACAAGTGGAGTCCTGCTTCCTCCTTTCCACACCACATAACCCGCTGTCATTTTCTGAATGGACCACTTCACCTGATATAAACCATGTAGTCCTATTTGCACTAGTACACGGTTTGGAGGTTGTGGAAGCAAGCCAAGCGGGAATGGGGTTTGCAGCCGTAACAAACGGGCAACTTTGGAACAAAGGAATCGCTTTGCTTTGTGCTGCGACAACAACCCCCTGAAAATCTGCCTAGCCAAGTCGATCCTGAAGAGAAGGCAATATGCAAAAATATGTAAGAGACGACATGTCACATGTCGTGAATTCAGTTCTGTCATTAGACTGGACTTTGAGCTGCCTGGCCGCGTCGCGCGTTGTCTAGAACAAAACAACATCCTTTAACAACTACAATCACCACTCCGACTACACACAGCATGGAGAGAACAATCATGAACAACAAGAAACAACGCGCCCAGATATTCCGTCGCCCTGCGGGCCCTACAAAAGCCTGCTCCAAATACAGTCGCGGTGCCTGTCCGTGTCCTTGTCCACGACGACTCTCATACACAACCAAGTTTCCTAATTGATGACTTACACTATGACAACGAGGGCTATGGGTCAAGGGATATTAGTGACGGCTCTGTACTGGGCCAATACGCTCCCAAGACACTGGCACCATCAGAAAACACGATATCTCTTGTTGGCCAAGAACACGAGATCAAGCTTCACTTTGATAACGTCAAGCAATGCTGGGACGATACTCACGCTCAGGAACAACCAGAATGGCTGCAGACGCTACTTCAAGTGACACTACAGATTTAGGCGCAGACCAAGGAACAGAACCAGCACACAGAGGATTTGCCGAATACAGAGGATCTGCCAGCTGATATCACTCCCACAACGCTTCTCCACCCTCTCGGACACCGACTACTCCAACCTTCGGCAAGGACTTGGGCCCAGAACTTCTACGATGGCTACCACCATTTATCCTCAATAGACACAATGCTGTTTGAACAGTTTTTGGATTCAATGGATCAGCCGAATTGTCTATTGTGTAACAGGTAAGGCTTTCCCTCTCTTTTCTCTTCCTTACCTCAGACCTCACTCAGTTGGCTAATCAAGTTACTTCTTTTCCAGACTTGACCTTGATGTCCCTTGGGAAACTATCTCTCCAACAACGACATGTTCTCACACGTCGCTCACCTATTCACTCGCTATGTCTTTCGAACCGGTTCTCCAACACCAGCAGAAATATCTTACGAAGAGCTGCAAGACGAAAACAAGGTATAGGAAAGTAGCACATGAAGCTATTGTGTATCATATAGAAGCTGCAGACACTGAAGATGATTGCTCGTCAAGGTTCTTGCTTGCAGACTTGTGCTGTGCTCTGTCAATCTTTGCAGATCAGCTAGTCTGCTCTCGAAGATATGATACGAAATTTTCAGGAAAGCTTACCGTGAGTTCTTTCTTTTTATACTTGATTCTTGCCTGTGTTTTTTCAGGACTCGGGCTAACGAATTATTCAAATGTTTAGGCGCGGATTGCTAGTCTTACTAGTACCATATTCCATGTCCTCCAAGTACAATGACACTTCGTTCTATCAGCTGTAAGGTCTTGCACACCTGCGACTTGTCTCTACAACAATCCCCGTCAGTGTTGAATATGCAGTGGCTGAAAGCTCTCGACCTGGCAATGGAGATGTATATGGATTGGCGCCGAGACATTCAGCTGGCATTATGTGCTCAGGAGAAATTGGCAGAAGGAAGGAGGTAAAGACATAGATAGAATTCAGGTATCGTGAGGGTACTGATAGGCATGTGGATGTAGATGTAGATGTGGAACTAGATAATTGTTGCCTTCCTGGCCTGGTGCAGCTTCGGCTTTCTCCTCGTCCTCAGAGGACAAGATCGTCTCCTTGCTACCAACGGACACAAAGTATTCACTGAAAGTTCTGATGTAATGAGCTCTCCTCTCCATTGTTTCTCTCTTGTTCTCTTTCGTTTCCCCGTCGTTAACCGTTTCTCAACGGCCTCTGCGTCAATACCGGCTAAAAAGCAGCTTTGTCTTTAAGTCCGATCTCCCTTCTTCCGCCCCTTCATGCCGGTGTTCCGAGCGTTTCGGTACTTAGAATCGTAGCGTTGGCCTCGAGAACTTCGATGATTAGCAGACAGGCATCGATTTGGACAGATTAGCGTTGCTTAGGATATTTAAGGGTATAGAGCAAGGTCGTTGGAATTTCAGCGGAGGAGTGGTAATCGGGGCTCTAGTGAACTGTTGTAAGGAAGAGAGCCGAGGGCCTGAGATATGTGGTAGGATTGTGATGGCCACCTTCAACAGCTACTTTGGAAAGTTTGTAACCATTGTTGATATTGCCTGCGATGGGTTCGAGAAGACTCAGCTAATGCTCCGATTTCGCTCACCAGAGATTGCTAACATATGCATCTGAAAAGACACGAGGGATTCGGCGAATGCTAGGGGTGCTGTCGAACACAGAACCGTAGCTTCTACCAAAGCTTCATGAATCTCTATACGCCTGCCGGAAAAAAAGGTCCCATACTAGCGAGAAGATACTCAAACTAAAGAAGAAAGGAGATTACGTGGATGGGAGCTTCGTTAGTGAAAAGTGATACATATATCACATAAACTATCAATCGTTAAGACTTTCGTCAAGTGAAAAGTATTTTCTGGTGAAGAACGCTACCTTCCCGAGGGCTCGGCTAGGTTGCCTGCAAACTACAGGAAGGCCTCTTTCTTTCGTACTCCATAGTCCCCTTTCATTGTCTGAACATATAAGAGCATACGTATCGTAGATCTTTTGAAATTTTTCCTCAAAATATATCTAGCCGGGTGCCCTGTATGCACTTATCACCACAAACCTCGTTTTTGTTTCTTCTTCTTCAAGCCCCCAAACTCACTGTTAACATTATCCATTTAGGATAGCATGAATGTAGATACGGAGTATTTTAGTCAAATAACTTCAAACCTTGTTGACTTGTGAGGACTACATCATCAGCTTTGCACGGTGTTCCTTTGTTATATCCGTTCCCTAAGCCCCTACCTAGTTATAAGCAAGGCTATGTAGGAACTTATGTTGGACGCTTCACTAATCAGTATACAGGTTCTAAGAGTGCTTCAATGTCGCCGAGAGTCCAATACTCAAAGATAGGCCATCCGAAATTAATTACGAAAATACTTAGCAAACTCCTTCATTGTCGTACCTGGTATCGTCCAGTCGCAGTTGGTAGGTACCAGTCTAGCGCCGGCAAAAATTTAAACGAGAGCCTGGCACACCCTCACATTTTCACACCAAAAAATACAATATTCAACCACAACGTCAAAACCTCATGACGCCCTCAACTACTACATCAATCCATCCATGAAGCTAAAAGAAAGTCGTTCGGGCCAACAAGAAGAGCCCAAACACACCACGAAAGAAAAAAAGGCACATATATTCCGGTACCGCTGATAATTGTTAGAAAGGTGCTGGTCACGCTGGAGGAGTATACATTTACTTACGGAATCGAACCCGGGGCTGCCCGGCTCTGCAATCCATTAGGATTATGAAAGCGGGCTATGTTCTGAGGAATATTAGTTGTTTGTTACTGTAATTGAGATGCGTTAAAACTTACAACCCCTACACTATACCGGATGACTGATGAAGGAAGAATTCGTTATCTCAATAAATACTACAATTAAAAGAATAGCGCATTTGATTCCCGACGATTTCCGTGGTCTGAATTGCAAGAAAGGAATGGTGTGTGGGGGTTGTAGTTAGCGCAGGTAGGGTATCTTGGTAGGTAGCCTGGCTGCCTGGCTAGGAAAGGTAGGCAAGGTGGGATGGTAGAGTGGGGTGGATCGAATTCAACCCATATCTTCCATAATTTTATTAGATCTGGAATTGAGAGCATCTGCAGAATTTATGGTTGGGAGCAAGTTCCTTCATGTCAGCCTTCTACCGGTTGCTCTTTGTGTACCGCAGCCGTATGAATTAGATTGTTTGGGCGAAGCAGTTGTGCTTCAAACCTCGGAGAGCTACTGAGTACAATGATGATGCACGCAGGCTTCAGAAGTTACAGCCAACCCCGCCAACTTGACTTAGATTTTGAGGAGCACCCAGGAGCCTTTTGACATTTCTTTTTTAATCTAAATTTCTGACTCGAAATATTGGAATTAAGTTCTTATGAGTTTTCATGGCCTTGTACGATAGATTCCCAGCCAACGGGCCGTTCACAAGCCTCCGGTCCCTGGCATCTAATTGAGAATATTGATGTTGTCACGGTAGCGGGGTATTGCGGCAGGGTAGCGAAGTACGTTTCGTAAGTGCTGTTGCACCAGTTGAATGGAAGTCAATAACGATAAATACTCAATGTCCACTCACTAGTCATTCCATCAGTATCTCAACCTGTACCCCTCCAATAACTCACTGGTTTTGTCTCAGCAAAAACGTGCCGCACGTATTGTTAGTTATTGGCCTTCCTCACCCTAGTCAAAAGGGCGATGGTTGGTTTAAAAGAGGAAGCAGATGAGTCACAGAGCTTCGCAGCTGTGTTTCGGGGCGGTGCGGCTCAACCAGGTTCACATTTGGGCGGCAAAACAGGCACTCGCAACTACTATTAGCTCGTACCTAAGGCTTTAATGAAGCATGTCAAAGAAATCAGGAATTCTTTGGAGGCGTTGAGCGCAGCTGGTATTGAAACATAAGGTTTATAGTTCCCGCCTATGCTGCAATAACCCCTCGTTTTCTGCGCTTCATCCGCTCCTCTCATCTCCCTGTTCGTAAGTCAAGCACAATGAAAGAAAGTCATATTGTCAATAACTCTATCTAGCTTCAAATTTGGCTTCCGCTCCTCAATTCTACGCTACAGCATTTCCCAAGATACCCCCCCTCTTCAGTCTAGTTACCGAGCCAAGGTTGCAATCAGGGTATGTCTCACTTCTATTTCATGATCGCCAAGTATGAGAGTCAGTTCCTCTTGATCGACTATCTGCTATATTATCAACGCTCTACTTATCTTTGATTTCCAGCAGGGCACCCACCCTGTTCCACTATTGCCACGCACTCACTGAACCACGAGCAACATGGCAGCCGCCGACGTAAACACTGTTTCGCCCATTCATGGGCGTCAGGTTCCTCTACGCTGGCGTGACATGGAATTGTCCAACACCTTGTAAGTCTAGGGCTTCACTTTTTCTATCGACGGTGAGCCATGATAACCATACATTCCTGATATAAGGTACAATGAACTCCCTCGAATGCACAGCGATATGAGCCTTGGCCGGGAGCACATCAAGAATCTTGCTGCCATCATTGGCCAGCACAAGATGACTGGAAAGTTCGCCGCTGAACTACTCCACAAGCATGAGGACACTCCGGCTGGATAGGTAAAGCTCGAGGTAGACGTCAACATGATGCCTGCCGAGTTAATCAAACCTGTCCTTACTGAAGTTGTTGACCTGAGTAAGCTCGAGGCAGCGCTTAAAACCGTGACTGGCAAATGGATGAAGCCTGTCCAGCTCGACTCTCTTGACCTGAACAACATCCACGAGATCGTCTTTAAGCTCGACCCCAAGGAGAAATGTTTGGTTCCTTACGAGTTCGCCGAAGGCTCAATGGCTGTCTCTGAGACTGGTACGATCGACAACGACTTCGTCGATAACCTTGTCAGCTTTGCCACCATTTTTCTCAATACGTCGAGAGCAACAACCTGACCGACATAATCGGGCTTCAGTACTGGGGGGCTATCGAACGTGATGGTCAGCACACGCCCTTCACTGCCGAGTTCGAATTGGGCGGGAATGGAACCATCACACTGCCCATATCCATTATGAAGGTGGTGGAGCTTGTCCCTACCAGCTGGCTGGATGCGACCTGGTGTGGTACTGGCAAGCCTATTGACGCCGAACCCCCTGCGGGTCAATCTTGGGCCAAGAAAGTGGTCAAAGGTGTGGAAACTCACGCCGTATTCGTTAATTGACCACAGTATAAAGAGTACCCGTCAAAGTAGTTGGTTGATAAGGGCTCATCGTTGCCAAAGTCTGAAACCTTCACATTGCTGTTTATCACACTCCTTGCAGTCACGCTTGAAAGTGTTTTTATTTGCTGCAGTTTGTGCAGGTTGTGTTGTCTTCTCCTTCCTCCCCTACATAGTCTTTGAAGGGTACTCTGGCTCATATCACTATCATTAAAACAAAATTGTAATCAGAGAGATGTATACGCTTTATATTGTACTTAAGCATATAGGACTTTCCCTATTTACTAGCCGGGTGATATTTATTAATATACCATGGCTGTTGGTAAATGTTATAGTCGGCGCCAACAGTCGTCAAAAAGGTAGAAGACTACATATAGGGCGCCTTTACCCCTACTAAATAGAGAGCTATGAACTTGCTTATTCTCTACATCTCAGACCGGCTAACTTCGCCGAGAATCCCATCCATGTATTTAATATAATATAACTATTCGTATGAACATATTTGTGTGCAAAAGGGGGACGAGCCCAGTACCAGCTTCTAAGCTTCACTCATCATTAGAACTAATAATAGCTTCACCGTACCATATTCACATCTAGGCAATACACATAAAACTACACAAGTCTTAACAAGACATAGAGAACATTATGTTAATTCATAAGAGTATAAAAGACTATATCCGGCCAAACAAGTCCTTTCAAAATTATGCTAACAACAAGCACCTTATTTAAAGCAAACACAATGCGGAAAGGTATGCAATTGCATGTTCTTTTTCCTCAAGGCCATACTCTCGGAAGAGTCCAAACAGCCTTGCAACTTCGATTGAACGGCGATCATCTTTCGAGATATAGCCAGTCGCCTGGTAGAAAGCTTTCCAAAATAATTCCCGAAGTCTATTATGGTTGGGTTGGAAGTGCCAATTGGTTCTGGTTTGGATCCCAAGGACGACCTCCATATTTGCAAGGGACACGCCGAACGGGGCAATCTTAGCGTCGGCCCAATCAACGATGCCTAGAACAAGACAATCAGTCTTTATCTCCTTCCAGAGAACACCGAGGTGAGGGGGAAAGGAAAGTTCTGCATGGATAATCACCTGTGATATGACCAGTGGCCTCATCCACATGGATGTTGTGTTCTAAGAGATCATCATGCTGGAGCACCATGGGATAACTGGACCGGAAGAGCCGTGGAAGCTCTTGGTGAACATCGTCTAGCTTTGCTTGAAGTTGGGCGGGCAGGTCTAAAGAGACTTCATACAAGATCTGTGAGTACTCGTCAAGTAAGCCATGAGGCGGCTCCACAGTATGAGCGGTTTTGCTGATCCACGCCGAAGCAAAGAATCTATAAGAGTCTATCGTTAACAAGACAAATAATATAAACATCCATAGATGTGGCATCAGACCTTGCAAAGTCTTGCACAGTTTGCTGCAGACGTTGTTCCATTGTAGGGGTAGGAGAGAAGAACTGATTCCTGACTCGACAGAAAGCTGGTCCTGGGACAAGATCTGCTAGGTACACGTGGACTGGCCCAAACATGCCTTGGGACTTGCATTCGGGGACAAAATCACCATAAATTTGTATTGCAACCTCAATTTGTCTCATAGGTAACCGCGAGCGCCGAAACTGGACGACCTGAGCCGCCTCGTCTCCAGACACAGTATAGCTGCTCGCACCTTGCACTGGTGTGGCAGAGACAGGACTGCCGAGAAGGTTGGCCGCAAAATGATCGACTTCGTCCCTCACAAGTCCATGCTCGTTGAAAAACTTGGCGATCTGGTAGGCCGAGAGTGTATCATAAGCGTCTGGCTTTGCTGCATAACCAGAGACGTCCATAGCGACGAAAATGCGTCTGTTAATGACAACGAAAACGAGATAGAGGTGGAGTTAAGTTGTGGTTGCGGCTTAATCCCTGTCGACGAAGACGGCGACCCAGCACTGGAGCCGACGCCGCTTGCTCTTGCAACCCCCTAAAATACTGCCCAAACCAATCGGCCCCTCAACCATCCTATCCTACTCACTTTTATTTTATTTTATTTTATTCGAGGATCCAAGACTTTTAGCGTGTACAAAGGAGTTTGAATCAACCAAAGTCTTGGGTCCTCAGATGGAGAGAAAAAAAAAATGAGAATCCCATCCCAAGTTCCCAACCAACATCAAACCAACATCGCAACCTTCCAGAAACCAATTCCCCCCTCTCCATCCGGCTATTCTTGACCCGGACCTCGAATCCTTCGATCCGGGTACCTGAATTAATACCACACCCGGACATCCCATATTAGACCAGCCATTCAATCCATCTATCTCTATCACAAACAGGCAGGAAGGACGTATACCCAGTCGGGCCCGTCTGTTGTGATGTTTCATGATTTTAGGCCACGGGTATGTATAGTACGTGTACGAATGTATATCTTCACTTTTATTGGTGTGACCCTGTTTCGTTTCGTCCCGTTTGGTTTCGTTTCCACTCCCTGCATATGGTATCGTGCTGGAACTTCGGGGATGTAAGAGCTAAAAGGGGGTTTGTTTTCGTTTCGAAGTCGGCGAGCAGCCGCAAACAAATGGCTGAAGGAAGAGGAAAGAAAGTGCAATAAAAGAAACCATTGAGAGAAAAGTGTCTGAAGTGATCGATGCAATATCCAAAAGGAGGTATTTGGAATAAGATAAAAAAGACCGACATGTGGTACAAATATAGGTTTATTTTGTTCTTGATATAGGTACAGTTGGGGATGGATGGACGGACGTATTTCGACGAGTGAGGGGGGGTGGTGGGGGAGGTGGGCTTACGCGCCTCAGCGTCTACCGTCTAAATATACACCCATCTCATCTCATCTCATCTCACCACGCAGACGGACGAACAATGGGTATACGCCGATGCAAGCAAGCGGGTGAGTGGAGTGGAGTGATGAAGAATTATTTAGGGGTCTTGTCTTAGATAAGGCTTTTTATTACTGGTTGGTTGATGGACAAGTTGGTAGGCATGAAGGGAGAAAAAAAGGTCCTTCTGGAAAGAATCCTCCCGTCCCGTCTTCCAGAGGAGCGGGCAGCTTCCAAGGCTGGGGAGGAGAGGTGCTAATGCAAGGATAACAGGCTGAATTCTCGCAAGACAGGCCGGGAAGTTCGAGGCGTAAGGTTCGGTCCCCAATTATGGTACGGGGAGAGGTCGGCATGAGCTGGGATTCCCCGGAGTAGGTGAGGGAAAGCTGGTAAATTTGTGAGGGAGGTAGAGCACGGTATGCCGACCGAAATCTCACCCCAGGGATGGATGGATGGATGGGACGGGAGAGGAAGGTTACGTTTACCACGCCGCATCTCCGTACTGTACCGTACTGGATCGAATGCTGTCACCCTCCGCAAATAGCAGGAGTTAACTTAAAGGTAAGTTATTATTGTACCATTGTATTATTGTATGAGAGGAGAAGCAGGAGAAGAAGCAGGTATCTGAGGTAAGAGAGGCAGGAGGTCTTTCTTGCAGCGGAAGCACCGCTAGCAATACTTAATGCGGACCAGCTCGCTTGGCAGGTCTCAGGCGTGCTGGCTGTCACAGTGTCACTTACTTCTATTTGTGCAGCGCTGGACAGTGCCGTACACTAGTGTGGCCCTTTCTGCGGATCAGATGCAGTCAGAAGTTAAATTTATTGACCACTGGAGGATGGAGAGACACGCGGGAGAGAAGACATGCCGCTGATAGCGGGTCGGCACACAGATGGGGAATAGGAAGGCGAGGAAGAAGGTGGTGGGAGAATAGAATAGAATGAACAGAATGAATGAAGGCCGCAGACAGGATGAAGCTTGGTTTGGCTGAAGGACGAGGCAATGGTGAGGATGGTGAACCATGGGAGGTATATACTGGCTGCTGGGTTGGCTACTAGGTACTTGGGTTGAGTTGATGATGGCTAATAGGTAAAGGACGAAGGGAAGTCGATGTACCGCATAATAGTAGTACTTTGTATGGAGAGTAATAGGTAGTCATCAAAGGTCAATAGACTATTGGAGAGAGTCGAGCAGAAGAATTAACAAATGCGACGAAAGCGAGGAGGGAGATCCTGATGCAGTGTTGATGCAGTCCAGACCGCACCAGACCAGACCGCACTCGCCTGCAAAAGAAGCATAATCTGCGTTGCGGTAAGGCTGGAGGCTTGCCAAGACTATCCACCGCTGCTTATCGATAGCGGCTAGCACTCTTTGGGCTTTTTGCGCTGCACCTCCGCTGCGCTCTACCTGCTTGCTGCTCTGTGCCCTCCCTGTCAGGTCCCTCACACTCACTTTACACTCCTCCACTCCTCATCGTCCTCCTCCTCTACTCACAAGCATCATCCAACCCGCCCAGGCAAGTATAAACTTTGGACAACCTGGAACCACCTCATCCTCTTCATCCCCCCCAGACCCGAGGTTAATTAGCCCGCCCAGGTTCCCATCCTCAGTCCGTCTCCCACCCAGAGCTTTATAAGCACCAGCATCTGCACTCTAAAGTCTTCCAAAGACACCGACATCATCTGCATACATCCCATCTACCTTCACCGCAGACTACAATACACACACATATATATATACAGACAATGGACTATCCGTACTTCACCACCGCCGCTCCCCAGCCATACCAGTTCCTCGATCTTCCTCCGACTCCCGCGCATACTGGTTCCGCCAATTCAGACCACTACAGCAACTCTCCTCCCGTGCGTACCCAAAACCAATTTCATAAAGTCCAATCCTACTCGCAGCCCTTCCTGACTCCCAAGCAGGATGCATTTGAGTACCAGACTTTCGACACCTTCAATCAGCATTACAACAATGGCATGCAACCAGTCAAACCCCCCACCCCAGTCTCCCAGCACAAGGGCTCTATCAGCAATGGCGTCAACCAAAACTACGAGATGAGCAATGGAGGGGATGTCAATGACGATGCCAATAGAAGGGGAAGCAATAGCGACGATGACGATAACATGACTCCCGCGCAATCCCGCCGCAAAGCCCAGAATCGAGCGGCGTAAGTGACCCCTCCAATAAATACTCCACCTCCAATGCTAACCCCGCATAGACAACGAGCCTTCCGCGAACGCAAAGAACGCCATGTCAAAGACCTCGAAGCCAAACTTGCCGCTCTCGAAAAGAACTCCGCCAATGTCGCTGAAGAAAACGAAAGGCTGAAGTTACAACTACAAAAAGCCGCGACGGAAAACGAGATCCTGAAAGCGACTTCTGCGCTTCCTCGTGGGGGCTCTGAACCTTTACCAAATGCCGGCCCGATGCGATATTCCCCTACCGATTTCTATACTGAGGTTCTATATGCGCACGATAACAAGACGCCGAGTCATCGGATCGTTACGAGTGATAACGGGGAAAGACTGCTAGCTGCAGGTGCTACCTGGGACTATATTATCAAGCACCCTCTGTACGCCAGAGGTCTAGTTGATATTGGCGATATCAGTGATAGATTGAAGAAAGTTGCCAAGTGCGATGGGCAAGGCCCAGTATTTGAAGAGAGAGCCATTCTCGATGCGATTGAGAATAGTGTTGCGAGTGGTAGTGATGAGCTACTCTGATGTACTGTTACGTTTGGATGATATGAAGCATGACTGGCGGATACCATGGTGTTTTTTGGATGGCGAGAAAAATATGGGAAAGGTCATTCTCGGGCATAGGTGTTTGGGATTCTCATTTGTTTCTTCATGGAGTTATTTTGAAACATCTAGTTGGATTTGGTTGATTTGCAATGTATTGCTTATGACAGTATTCATGGACCGTTCAAGTGCTTCCAGAGGCTTAGTTGCCCAATTGCTCCTTTCAGCTGATCAGACGTCTGAAGCTTACCCCCATCTTCAAGAAGACGTTGGACTGGGTTGCCCCGATACAACGTTGCTGAAAATCTCCGATTATTGGACGCCACGTTCTTCAATGTCCCCGATCTCTCTTTTCACAGGGGGTGCGCAGGGAAAAGCTCATATGACAGGCAGAGGTCAAAGCGATTCGTTGTTCGTCTCCAGAAAACCTCTGAAGCTGGCATACGAGCAAATCATGTATCCGCATTTCCTCGGTGCGTCTTACCCCAGAACGAGCAGGCAAGCTCAACTGCAATCAAGCATCTACACTCCCCATGTCCCTACCTGTCATGTAATACCACCCTCAGCAACGCAATAATACCGAATCTCCGGTTCTTGAAACCCAGGTGGGCGTTGTGCTGAGGTAGGTAGTATTGAAACTTAGGAGAATTAAGGCTGCAGCTAGGACCAGGACACGATCCTCCGTTCCCCTGCCTTGAGTTGCAACAGTGTGGGATGGCTTGACTGGACTGGACTGCATTGGATTGGATCGAGTGGTGATGGATGTCCCGGGGTTCCCCAATAATACGCCATACACATACATACCTTACACGCATGCTGCGAACTACATGCAACTGTGCGGCCAAACACATCGATCCCACCGACATCACAGCACGCACGTACTCACGCAACCATCCATCCCGTTAATAGCTTTGCACACTCACGTGCGGCTCTCACCATCTCATTCCATCCCACCTCATCCTTCCTCCTTGTTCCGGATCGGAAGTCCAACCTCCGCCGGGCACCTCATCAGGTCGGCGACGACCTATTCTTCTCTACACCTCCCAACCTCTCAGAAGTCAAGCTACAAAATTCCTACAGCACATGCGCAAACATCCCTTGTCAATACCATGTTTCCCACGTGCATGTCGACATCTCCCATGTCTGCCACAGTGCCAGGCGGGCGATGTCCCTTCCCTTCCTTTCCCTTTCCCCACGCTGTTCGTTGGCTCGAGCTTGAGCTCGATATTACTGTACCTACCATACCACCCTACCGCCGTAGCAACTGCAGTACAGTACACTCCATCCAACAGAACAAGCCAACATACGGCCTGAGCACAAACAATGGCGTGGCGTTTCCCGGAAAACTTTATTTATATCTCCTTGCTTGCCTGTCTGTCTGTCTGCCGTCTGCCGCCTGCCGCCTGCGTATCCTATCCTATCCTACCTGGACTGGACTGGACTGGACTGTCTACACCACTGCTACTCGAGGACGAAGACGTCTCCTGCCTTCGGGATTGTCCCTTTCCGAGCAAAATTAGATATGTCTTTGTGGTTCATTGGTTGGCTTGTACCGTCCTTTTTCCTCTTCACGCTCCTGGACTCTTGCTGGTGAAGATTAAATCGGAGATTGTTGGAAACGGGTTGGTAACTAGGGAGCTCGGGAGCCGGTATTCGGGCCTTTTTATTTTTTGGAGATGCCAAGATAGCCGTTCGTTTCGTTTCGTTGTCTAAGAGGAGAGGAGGGGGGATTTAGGTTAGGTATATACAATACCGTAGGTGAGTGTTGTTTGGTTGAAGAGCGAGGAGGCTGCTTCACTTTCCTTTCCTGGCCCAAGCTAGAATCTCCCCTTCCCTTTGCCCTTTCCTCTCTCTTCCTATTCCTATTCCTATGACTCTCCCCTGCTCATTTCAGTCTGCGAGCCTGGCTTAGCTTCTCTTCTCGAGGAAGTATGTGCTGTTTTGTCTTGGCTTGTCTTGTTATCTGCATTCCCCGCGTTTCGAAAGCGTGCGTTCTGCTTCTGGTATACTCTGCTGTGTGCTATTTATTGCAGAAGGGTATAAGTGGATGTGATATAGTTATAGGTGCTATACAGAAGAGGGATGCGAGCGAGCAAGGTAAGCCTCGTTTAGTTCTCGTTGCGGATGGGACATGTCACTTCCAGGTTCCCCCGCGTTTCAGGACGTGCATGATATGTATATGGTGGATAGCTATAGGTATATGTGAAGGCAGAGGTAGGCATAGGTAGGTATAGGTACACAAAGTAAATATTCATTTCCCCCTTGTAGGTATATGCTGGGTGTGTTGTACATTCTATAAGGTCTCTCGTATGTTCTCTAAGTACTGCAAATCTCTACGTACTTCTACTTAGGTACTACTACTGTACCTCCGCGTCTCGATTCGTGTCGTGTCGTTTCGATTCCTCTTTGGCTGAGTTGAGACGAATCACACCTTCCGTATCCCGTCGGGCTCTTCGGCTTTGTCCTCGTCCTTGGTTTCCTTTTCCTTTCTCAATTCGTCTCTGGGGTTCCTGATTCGTACATCTTATCACTACTCTATTTTCAAAATCTCCTACAGTAATCCCCATCTTCCATCCTATCCCCATCCCCATCCCAGAAATTCACAACCAAACCCAACCTCTCCGCCTTTGCACTTCCCTCATCCCCCTTCTAGGTGGTCATACAGCCCTTTCTGTCGGACCTTTGTTGGCAATGGCGCTACAATGCAAGGCAAGGCAAGGCAGCAGTTCATGCACCTTCCTGCAATACAACACAACGCAACGCAGCGCAGCAACCGCCTGGTGCATGCCATGCCCTTGCCCTGCCCTGACGTCTCGATGCGCTGCAGCTCAGCTCCTGTACATCTTCCCCTAGGAGCTGGAGACTGAGGATTGGGTATTACGTGTCGGGCTAGTACGATATGTCGGTGGGTGAGCTGGAGGTGCGTTTCTTGAGTTGGGGCTTGGGGTTTTGCGGTTTTTTATATTCAGGAAGGCACAGTCGCCGACCTGATCTGATGCTGGATGAAAGGTTGCGGGTGAATGGGGGTTTGTTGTTGGATGAAGATCAAGTTCGCCGACCTCACATCCGATGGTGGAAAGAGGGAAGGAAGAAGAAAGGGAGGAGGGCGGAGAGGAAGAGGTAGGTAGGTATAAGAGGATCTGCAGCCAAGAGTTTGTGGAATGTGAGCAATCCAGATCGACCAACAATTGCAAAATACGTTTGAGTTGGAGGTGATTGGTGATAGTGATGGTGGTCTTGGTGATCAATACTGAGAAGGAGTGGTAATCTGTTGGAGTGGAAAAGAAGAGAGCTGGCCGTTTCTTGTTCTGGTTTGCGCTGTAGTACGGATAAGAGTGGAGCTTGTTGCTGTCAAATTGGCTTTGGGATTGTTGTCGATCCTGTGAGTGTTGTCAATCAGTGATGAGTGTCGATGAACTTCACCTTTGGGAGTTAGGAATTGTGGGTAAGTAGAGTATAGAATGACTCTGGTGTTTATACTTGTACTTTTAACATAGAGCTATATACAATATTATCTTCGCTTGAATGGCATGTCTTCACTCAGCTCGGGCTCTCTATTAGTTCCTCTTGCTTGATGAGTTAAAATACTTCGTACCGTAGTTTTTAAAGTGTAATATTTTTGTTCATTCACTGCGTATGTTTCGGCCCTGCACCCCCTGCTCCACCTGCCCCCAGTTCTTTCGAACATGAAGTCCTTTAATCCCCAAGCAACCAGTGCCAATCACAAGTTCAATCCCTCGTAGTATATAAACACCACTTGATTATCTTGGCATATCTCGCTTCACTATGCTTCTTGCGGAAAGTTTGTTACATATACCGATCCTTACGGTCTTCTAACAAGTTATCTAAACGCACATTCGAATCACATACCGCGGCCGAACTACTACGAGGAGGCATATTTTAAGAGATGGCTGATGGCACAGGTACTACGAGAATTCTTCCTAATTGCAACCTGCCAAGCGAAGAATCCATATGTGAAAATGACGGGGCCGAAGTAATCGAGAAGTTTCAGAATTCGAGGATGGGGCAGCGGGCATGAGCAAAATCATGAGAAAGCAAGAAGGTCATAAAATTAGTTGGACCACCAGGAATGTGGCCTCATTGTTATACGTATGGGTGACTTTGTCCTCCCTGAATGCTCTAGTCAGAATGTCGGCCTCTGCGACGCCCCTAGAAACAAATGACTTCTCAGATAGGGCCTAGCATCCCAGCCCAAAAGCTACACAACCTGACGCAGAACCTAGAAATCGCCATGTTGCTTTAAAATAGCTTTAATCTCATCTACAACCTCTTGAGCTGAACCATGCTGTCGCAACCAGCACTTAAGGGTGACATCACTGCAAGCGTGAAGGTCCTGTGGGAACTGCTGCTTTTCAAACCTTTCTACAACCTTTTCTTGCCATCCATCCGTCCCATCCACAATGTCAGGGAAAACGGCATATCCCATCATAATGAAGTACAAAGTGCACCCAAGCGCAGAGAGATCCGTCTTAATATCCGCCGAAAAGGGTCATCTCGATGGAGGTAAAATCTGCAAGGTTCGCTACTGCCACCCTCTAAAAGGACGTGTTATTCTTCTGATAATTGTTGACCTTGGAAGTCCGGTAGCTTGAGAGAAAGATCTTTGTCGAGAAGAAAGTGTGTAGGTTGGATATCGCAGTGAAGGACTTTGCACGAGTGGATATGTGCGACAGCTTCTGCAGCTTCCAGAAACCAGCACAACCGTTGGTGGATTGTAGGGAGTGGATTGCCAGACTCAAGTATGCAGTCAGCTAGAGTCCCTTTCTCGGCACGCTCGAGGTGGAGACCCTTATTCGAGAAGCCTTTGTACCCGATTATGCGAGGATGAGGGCCGATGATTTGGAGAAGCTTCTTCTCGATTTCCAAGCGGCTCAAATCTCCGCCAGGAGCAAAAGGGTACTTCAAAACTGTCGAGTCGTCGACTACTCCAACAAAGGCACTACTTCCTGAAGCAATAACCCGTTTTACCCCTTGAGGACAGCAGTGGCGGTATATGATTTCGTCGGCATCGTCAGACATGGCCAAGGAGGGGTGGATTGGAATGAAGATTGTTGTCAACTCGTGCTTGGAGACCTCTGACTGAGGTGAGAAGAAATGGCTTTTAGAATGAGGTGCGGCCTGTGATGTGAGGAGGGTTTCGTCTGAATTCCGAAGCAAGGTGAACGACTGAAGAGAGGAGGGCTCCAGACGCTAGCATTTGATTGGTTCGCGTAATGCACGTGAACTCTACATGAGGATAAACAAACCTATTGCATGTCAGCGAATTGTACGCACTCGCAATTTTCCCGCATTGAATGCATAAAGCAAGCTGCTTGCTGATGTTAATATTCTTACTGGCTGAATCGAGGGGTTCGGGAAGGAGGGGGGGGGGGGGGGGCGTATGTTTGAGGAAGAAGAATGGCCACTCAGTTTTATTCCACCAAATCAGGTCAGTATCAATAAAGTCAGGCAGCTGATAACTAACTTCTTCTCGTCAAGGCAAAACCTCTACACTCCAGCCTTTCCCGTCCGTGTCTGTAAACCAGAGCAGTCAGTATCTTTCCATCACTTGTACGATCCTGCTCGGTGACGTCGATACGAGAGTAGTAGTCTCCCTTCTGCAGTGCCTCCAACATCTCATCTGCCTCGCTCCGTCTCCTAGACATCCTCATTAATGAGTTCAGGCCTCGATCGGCTGGCTCCGCACGACACGGAATCCGCGATTAATGTGTCAAGCTGCGCTGCTTAGTACGATGTCAGGCTAATGCACAAGGGGACATGTATCGTATTCGCACCCTTGTAGTGGAATCCATCCTTCTCCTCCCTCTCGAGCAAGATCGGTCATTCGGCCCTCTGCGCACCATGGAAAATATTGTCTTTACTAAGTTCGCTCGGCTTCAACTCACTAGCCAGCCTCGTTTGCCCAGTCACGTTTTCAAGATGTCCTCAGCCATGCATGCATTGGGTGCATGGGATTAGTCAGCCAGTGCAGACTGTAGCGACGCGTCGAAAAGAAGGAGACGTCAACCTCCTAACCATCTCTCACTCTTTTACTACCTTTTACTTCCCCGTGCCAGGCAAAAATACATCAAACCGGCCCCAATGCACGATATTAGTTCCCAGTCCCCTACTCGACATCCCAGTTTCGTGACAAATGGCACCCTACGACTTCATCGCGGAGCAAAATATAAAGGATGAGCGGCTGGCTTTCTCACAAGCTCCTGGACGCACGCGAAGATTTCGTGTCCTTTGTTGACCATCGACTGGGCTGGAATGGGGCCGGAAAATACGATGGCTTCTTCAAAGGCTCGTTCAACCTCAATATAGACGTCAAACGTGGCGATAGTGACGAGCACGTCCTGATTCGCTTCCCCTTTCCGAGGAATATATATGGACCGTGGCGAGACGAGAAGGTGACGAACGAAGTGATGGTTATGAACTTTCTCCGTGAGCATACTAATATCCCTGTCCCGCCTGTGCGCTGTCGCAGTCGGTCTCCTCCCCCTCAAGAAGGAAGGCGATCGCTGGCCGGAATAATGGAAAGCCAAGATGGTCAACGATCCCTCCTCCGGGCCCTTCATCCTGTTCGAACCCCCCGGACTAGCCGATAAACAACCAAAAGCACTCGAGTACCCCGGGTCCGGCGCCACTTCCTCCGACAACAACAGTATCAATAACAACAAAAACGACTACATGCAAGTCGCACTCATCGGTACACCCAAGGATGTCGAGCGCATGAAGCTCCAGAGTGACTGGAATGAGCACTAGGAGCGCTGCGTCCAGCTGTACAACCACATCGTGGCGTACGGCATCAAGAATCATATCCCGCGGCTGGCGATCATGAACTTGAGGGCTAACGCGGATCCGAAGAGTATGAAGCGGGATATTGAGAGTTTCAAGGAGGCGGAGAATCAGTATATTCATGCACTGACGGGGGGTGCGAGGAAGTTTGCGGTGCCGCCGATGAGGAAGAAGGGTGGGAAGATGCATCCTTTTCAGTAGGTGGGGAGTTTCTATTGTATAGAGGTTTGTACGGACAGGAATGAGAGGTCGTCAGTTGAGAGGGGGGAAAGGCTTCGAATATCCACTTTTCTATCTTGTCGCTTACTGCATCTTTTCGCTTGCCATGTAAACAATATGCCTACGTTTATTTGCTTTTAAGATCGTTATCTTCCAAAACTCTACTTCCCGAGTTCTAGGTATATTGCCTGACTTGTGTCCCTAGAGTTGCCCAAGTTTAGTTTCTTGATATACTTGGGCATCGGAGCTACCAGCAAATCGAAGACTTCTTTGCCTCCAATTGGCTGATTTCATAGTTTGCTGAGAACAATTGATAGCACTCTCCGAGTGAGGAACTAGTACTATGGCATTGTTCACGACAACTTGATATTAACCCGCTCAGGAAGTTCGAAAAAGGCTCTTTGATGCTACATGTAAGAAATTGTAAACAGGCAGTCTGAACACCCTCAGCTGCGCCTAAACTATGTACAACACAACACGCTTACCACCGCTCCTTATCATCTCCACGAATCTCTGCCGTCAATGCTTTTGCGGTAGAAGGCGATTAGCACTTATTCATGGGCATAATGACACGTCCTGTGAACAATAGCTTATTCGTCCAGTGTGCGTCCGTAACCCTTCAACTGATCTCGGTAAATGGTGTGTGCATGAAGCCTCAAATCACCGTATTCATCACTGGTCTGTGGTGCGCTGCTGATTATTAGCTTTCTGCTCTGAACTACGAAGTGATAAATTAAGGAATCTCTAAGAGAATATTCCCACATGCTTGAAATAAGAGAATGTGATGAGAAGTAAAATTTTACTTACTATTCCACCCAAAGATTTGGGCCCTTGATGCGGAAATAGGACTGCCCGTTCTGGTTATCCTCCTTTGTGGTGGGACCGCTCCACGCAAAGTACGTTTCGTTCAGACCAGCTTTGATCTCTGCCAAGCGAGGCGCGTAGTGGATTGAGTTGAGAAGGCCGCCCCATTCAGACACGAGGTCGACAACCAATGCTTGCTGGGCTTCGGTGAAAAGGGCCACGCTGACACCTTCTGTGATGTACTCCACACCATCGTAACCAGGTCCAAGAGTGAGGGTGCTCACGTCGTGGGTGATATTGGCTTGCGCGAAAAGGCTGTCGTCGAGAGACCCGACCAGAGAAAATGCGATGTCATTCTCTGCGGCCAGCACGCGCTTCGTGACGTTGTTGATGGCTGGCAAGCAACCGGTCAACAGTGGAGCGATGACGGCCTTACTGCCATACATGGCCATGTTCATCCCAAGATGATGTCCGCCGAACTGGATCATCCAGAGA
>JAFJYG010000164.1:0-74603 GCA_017366145.1 Cadophora sp. M221 | reverse complement strand
GGGTTACGGGGGCGGATACGATGTGGTGAGTTTTTTCTATGGGTGTTTTTAGGTGCTTGTACTTGTAATTGTACTTGTAATTGTACTTGTGATTGTTTTTGTTCTTAAGAGTATGGGGATGGATTTGGTAGTTGAGGACTACTACGTTCTTGCTTCTAGATCTGCGTTGTGTTGGTTTCAATCGAGGACTCGGTATCGGTATTTGGAGATCACTGACTGATTGATGCTCATATTTGCAGTGGATTTAGTGTCCAATTCATCCTAGCCAGAGGTCTAGGGGGTAATATTGAGCCGGGAAGATTCAAGAATGTAGAGAGGTGGTTGAAGAATTGTGAGGAGACGGAGAGTTGGAAGAGGGCTGTTGAGAAGACTGGGCATCAACTTTGAGAATTGACATGGATTTAAGCGGGGTTGTAAGATGAGTATTATGAGTTTATGTTTATGTATACCGGTGTCTATATGATGTCGTTATTGCGGTATTCCGTCAAGTTCGATGTTAGAAATACTTTGCCATAGAAAGGAATAGGTGTAGGTCACATGAGCTGCACCATCCTGCGGCTGTTCGGACATACGTACCAAGTTCAGCTGCAGCATTTCCTACCCATACAGCCTTGAACATACCTCCTATCGTCTCCTCTCAAAACCACATTGGATTCTCTTTCCAATAACACCATAATGTCCTTAGCCGTATTATCCAACGAGATCCTCGCCGAGATCATCAACTGCTTAGACGGGTCACTTACAGGCATCACACTCTGTTCTAGGCAGTTACATAGCATTGCTGAGCCGATTCTGTACTCGAATATCCATCTGAACTGTCCTAAATCTTATACGAACTTTATAAGAACGATCGTTGCGAAGCCGTATTTGGTTGGGTATGTGAGGCATTTCCGGACGGAGGGTAAGTTCAGTCATTTTGCAGGCGAGGCAGTCAGCAAATTTTTCAAGATAAGCATAGATATGTCCCTTAACCTAAAGATCAGGGACTATTACAATTTATAGTTAGAGTTGAGCTGATACTTCTTCTTCTTTTTGTTGTAGGTCACCCATATGGCTGGGATTACGATCTCTCTTTCCTGTCAGCTAAAGATCGGAAATGGGTCCGCAGTCAACTGCCAAATTCCGTGCATGGGAAAGCAACGTGTGAGAAGTGGTTCAAGAAGATGTTCTTCAAGCCAAATGTCAATTGGGTTGAAGTGCCAATGTATTGGGACGCCATCACCGCATTCCTCCTCACTCTATTCTCGCCAACACTTCAAACCATCCAAATGGACTCCTACGGACCGAGTTCCAACCACCACCCTTATAACGAATACACCTACACGGAGATGGTCTTGGAAGCCTCAACGCCTACTGGGGGAGGACCATTCCATCGATTGAAAGAAGTCACTATCCTACCATCAGGAATACTACCAGTCCACCTCATCATTCCATTCCTACAAGTCCCATCCGTCACGAAGTTCAAGGCCTCAGAACTGAAACTCATCCGCGAGCCATTCAAACCAGCTCTCCACACTACCGATTTGACGCTGACTGGTTGCCGCTTACTGGGGAATCAGTTGATGTCTTTCCTGTTGTGTTTTCGTTCGCTGAAGCGCTTGACGTATCATCATGCTGCTCCGAGGCTTTCTATGTTGGTTGCGTCGCACTTAAGGAGGGGATTGGCGAATTCGAAGGGAACGCTTGGGGAACTCATCTTAATCCAGGAACTGGATGATGAATGGCCAGGAGACGACAGCGCCTCGAATAGCGATGAGAGTGGATTCGCTGGTAGTGGTAGTAGTGTAGCTTCTAAGCAATATGTCTTGGGATCGCTGCAGACATTCGAGAAGTTGAAGTGAGTCGCTAACCAGCCCCTCAGAAAATTGAAAGCCCTTGAACCCAGATTTCGGAGAGCTAGGTTGACTTGAAAATAGAACCCTACATATCGAAAGCACATTCCTCCTACCCGTAGAACCACGAAGACGTGCTCTTGAAACCCCACATGTCTACAGCGACGAAGACTGCCTCGCCCTAGCCGAGAGCTTCTCACCCAGCTTACAACACCTAACGCTCGACATCTCTCCCTCAGTCTTCAGCGAAATCTCATCACTGCTCTCAAAAAGCATGGCCATGTCTCACACGCATCATCTAGAAACTTTCCATTTGTCTTTCAGACATAGCTTTACCCTGAAGATGAAGCGATTCAAGACACTAGTTGGCCAGTTGGAGGAACTGCGGGAGACGGTAGGGGAGATGGGAGTTGACCTGTCTTGGAATTGTATGTGTGGACCGCCGACGCCTTTTGGGTGTTATGACTATATGGTGAAAGCGTAAATGGATCATGTTGGTGATGTTTATGGTTTCTATCCTGCGAGGATGGAAAGGCTCGCTTGCAATTCTTGGGTGGCTAAATGCTGGATGTTGAAAAGGAGGTCGGATTTGTGACATGGAATCTTTGGCTCTTATGTAGATACGTAAAGGATATGTATCAACATTTTTGCCATTTCTTTAGGATTCTTAGTCTTAACAGTACGATTTATTGAGATGTGCTAATGCTTCATTTCTCCATCTAGTAGCAGCCACTTAAAGTTGACAATAAACAAGAAAGATGTTGAATAGGCTGCCTACTTTGGTTTATTATTCTTCAACATATCTAAAATGATGAATGATATTATGCAACACAAAAGTCTGCTATCTTTGCTCTATCGATGATGCTATATGTTTATCTTATTCCCGATACACTTGCACATGAAGCCTGCCGGGGTAGCCTAAGCCGTGCCGAGCGAAAGGGGGCCGAGGATATCGGCTAGAGATCCCCCGCACTACAGTAGACTACCTTACCCCGGATTTAACGACTACCCATCTCAAGGATATCTCAAACCCAGGTACTTCAACCTCATAATAACATCCTGCATTCATTTGCCTCTTCCAATCTAATTTTTGCCATTGTAGTATTGGTGACCTCCCTATAATTATTGCTGACTGTTCGCAAAATCTACTACTGTTAGCATCGTTTTGCCACCATGTCGAAATCAGTTCCCGTCCCGTTCAGCGACCCACCATATCTGATGGGTCTGCCTTCAGCGTACTACAACGAATCACATAGGAAATGGCAAAAGACATGCCGAGCACTGGCCGAAAAACTCATCGTGCCATATACCAGCGAATGGGAAACAGCTGGCGATGTCCCAAGTACGTTCATATCTCTAATTTCCTGATCAAAAGAACATCCAAATAACATCTACCAGCGGATCTCTACTCCAAATTCACCGAGGCCAATTTCTTGATCCCCAACCTCTCAGCCCCTTTGCCAGTCAAATGGCTCAAGAAGCTCGGCATCCATGAACTTCCCGGCGGTTTGAAGGTTGAGGATTTCGACTATCTCCACACCCTCATCTACGTCGACGAGCTAGCACGTTCAGGATCTCTCGGTCCATCAGGAGCCGTCACCGTAGGAATGGCATTCGGACTTCCCCCGATCCTCAAATTCGGCTCTCCAGCACTACAGGAGAAATTCCTCCCTGAGCTCCTCACGGGAAAGAAGAGGATTTGTATTGCTGTTACTGAACCCAGTGCCGGAAGCGACGTCGCTAATATCGCGACCACGGCGACGAAGACTAAGGATGGGAAACACTATATCGTCAATGGAACGAAGAAGTGGATCACGAATGGGATCTGGTCGCATTATGCTAGTATGGCCGTCCGCACTGGTGGTGAAGGCGCAGCGGGACTTTCTATGCTCGTTGTCCCGCTACTTGATACGCCGGGCGTGAATATGCGCCGTATCAAGGTCGGCGGTCAACATACTTCCGGGACGACGTTCATTGAGCTCGATGATGTGAAGGTTCCCGTTGAGAATCTGATCGGTCAGGAGGGTCAGGGTATGAAATTCATCATGCAGAATTTCAACCATGAGAGACTTACGATCTCGATATCGGTGAACAGGATCTCGAGGGTGGCGTTGAGTGATGCGTTTGATTACTGTATGAAGAGGGAGGCGTTTGGGAAGACACTGATGGATCAGCCGGTTGTTAGACATAGATTGGCGAAGTGTGGTGCTGATCTGGAGGCGCATTGGGCGTGGATTGAACAGTATACGTATTGCATGACGAAGATGAGCGAGGCGGATGCGAACAGAGAACTTGGAGGTTTAACTGCTCTGGCCAAAGCACAGGCTGGCAGAGTGTTGGAGCTGGTTGCTAGTACAGCTGTCTTGCTGCACGGTGGAAATGGGTATACGAAAAGCGGACAAGGAGAGGTCGCTGAGAGTAAGTTGCCACTGCGAGATGGTTTGCTTTGCTGCAGAGCTGACTTTAATTGCAGGAATTTTCCGTGAGATCCCGGGTGCTAGGATTCCTGGTGGTAGTGAAGATGTGATGCTGGATTTGGCGGTTAGACAGCTTGTTAAGAATTTCCAGAAGAAGAAGAAAGACTTGGAGGCGGAGATGGAGAGGCCAGGCGGGTCTTCAAAGTTGTAGATTGTAATGCAACGATACGTTTGTTGACTTTGGAGGCCTTGGTATGATGTAATATCCATCGAACTTCAAGGGACCATTGCCAGGAACTGTGAAGAGAAGTTTGGATAGATTTTTTAACGAAGTAGATGTAGAACCCTGTGGTTTCCCCAAATTGGCACATTTACTACAGCTCACAGTAAGTTATTCCCTGATGCTCCCATATCCTCTTTGCTTTTCCCCAGTTATATTTCGAGTCACTTTCACTAAGCTAATATCCCGCAGAAGCCACAAGTTCCCATCATGGCAATCAAATTGTCAGCAGCACGTATCACTACGCTGCTCCTCTTCCCCCCAAGAACATCTGTGTTTTTTTCTTCCCGGGAAGACTTCGTTCCAAGTCAATCAGATTCGGCAAGTTTGAAATCCAATATGCGAAGTTTCCTGGAGAAGGCAATGCTAATTACAACGCAGTCCTATGTGATCATGGCTCAAATATCTCTTACCTTGGTTTCGGCTGTAGGATAAGCCGTCAATGATTTTAGGGGTGCATCTGAATCGTGTCCTTGCTAGGATGGTGGCACGGGAGTGTTATATTTCAGGACCTGCATACCTGACACGTTCACAGATAAGATTCCATATACTTCCCTGGGCCTAACAACGTATAATGCAACATCAGAAGTGAGAAACTTCTCATCAAATAGCCATCTTGAAAAGGATCAAACAAGCCCCTGTGGCACAATTGTCACGTGACTAAATACATCCTTCCAGTTCTGCCTGATGTTGCTCTTTCCAATTTCAACAACAGCAACGGTGACTAAAGATCGCTACAACCATTGCATGATGTCTTTCAACTCATTATCAGTAGAGGTGGCACTGGAGATATTTCTCTATGTCCATCCGTCGGATTTCCCAAGCTTGTCTCTCTGCTGCAAACGATTCCATGAACTGGTCGAACCACAACTCTACAGGGCCATCACCCAAACCCGAGCGAACGCTGTCCAGCAATTCCTACGATCTCTGAGTATCAAGCCTTATCGTGCGAAATATGTCCAGCACATCAGTGCGAAGGCTTGGGATCACCAAACAGCAATCTCCACAAGGTTTCTGGACCTTGATCAATCGGGGCCCCGGGTGAAGCCCCAGGTCCAAATTCGAAAGCTTCTCCCCGAAGTTATATTCGGCAAAGAACATTGTGAGGATTGGTACAAGGCAATCTTTACCAATCGAGGATGGGATGCTATAGTGGCTCTTCTCTTGGTACTTTGCACGAATCTGGAGTCCGTCAATCTATGTCTCTACAATGATTCAAAGTACCCATTCATCGAGAGAGTATTAGAAGATGCGATGAAGTCGCAAAAGGAACCAAAACCTCAAGAACATCTTGCAAGTCTTTCTCGGGTAGGCTTGAAACCCGTCACTGCCTCGCAAAGATCAAGTCTATACAGAATGTTTCTCGCACTGGACTCGGTCAGAGAGTTCAACGGCCACGGAGTTCAGCACGGATGGAACAGTCCGTTCGAGTTCAATTCAAGGACGCGACATGTCTTTAATATTGCCAAAGTCACCCTCAACAACAATGCAGTGTTTTCTAGCAATGGTCAAGCATTTTCCGCTGTCCTTGCGTGGTTCCATTCGATGAGAAGCTTCAGCTGCGAAGGTACGGTGGGGATGTCTTGTGAGTACGAGAATTGGTCAATTATGAACGGATTGATCAACTCAAAGCACAGTCTTGAAGATATCACACTCTCAAGCCGGGGTTACCATTTCCGAGATAGGTACACCATGAAGGCATGGTCCCCAATCACTTCGTTGAAAGGTTACACCAAATTGAGGTCAGTGAGGATTTTCATTTTCAAAATTGATTCTACTAAATTACAGTCTTTAACCGAACCCACAGATCTCTGGAGCTTGAACCTTGGATGTTTTTCAACGCAACAAGTTTTCCACTTAACAATGACTTTAAGGCTCTAAATTGGCTTTCAGAATTACTACCGGACTCGCTGGAGCAACTGTCAATCAGAGAACTCACGACTTCTGATTTGGAAAAGCTGATTGTCGTCTTCACATCAGCAGGATCGGTGTCGAAGAATTTGAGGATGCTGAAGGTAGGTCTCGCTTCCTGCACTGTCAGCGCTACCAGTGCTCTGGGAGCCCAACGCCGCTCATGAGACTTCTAACCTTTTCGCAGATCGCCTCCCGATTAGCTGCTGAAGATTTTGAAAATTATAATCTGAGTCTATGGCAGCGTTTAGAGGAAGTTACTCGCAGCCATGGGATTGATATGACACGAGAAATTCATATGGGATAGTTATCATACTTCCAGGAGGACATCAATTAGTTCTCATTCTGATTCGATGCACACAATGTCATGCATCCAGTCTTTCGAGTTGCTGCCGAGCTTTCGTGGCGTCAAATCAGACGACGCAACAATATGAAATAGAGGCAACGGGCCCTGGGGTGGTAGCAGGACAGAAAGACTCTAGCAGTACGGCATTGGCGAATAATCCTCAATTCAGTAAGACGGTTTGGAATAGCTGCATGGTCACGTCAGCGGCGCTTAGGGTGTACTGAGAGCAAAACATGGGGGAAACAGTTCAAAGATACTCATCCATGAGCACCGTTGGAGCCGCTATGTCACTTATTTCTCGTCATTAACCGGCCGAATTGTATTTTCATTGGCCTTGAGAGATGTAGGCTGGCAGTTCATGCCTCTCTGCCTGGGCGGGAAAGCAACAAGCCCCCACAAGTCAAGCCTCAATCGGGCTGTGATCTTCTGTCAGCAAGGCTCACCAATAGAGTCCCTGGTCTAAACCTCACCGAAGTCCATTTCCGCTCACAACAACACCATCACAAGATCCAGGATTCCGTCATTTATCCGGGCCTCTGTTTGGTGAAATCCCGCATTATATCATGGAGCAGTGTCCGCCCCCAGCAATCAGAAGTATGCCACTTCTCAGCGGTGGTGTATTTACAGCCTCGTCACAGCCCAGTTTGTTGTTCAATCAATTCCCGCAAGGAAAGGCCGATTCATGACCGAACATGGAGTTTGACACTACCCGAGAAAGCTTTTCATTCGATGCAAAACGCCCTGGATCCGATGAGGACATACGCAGAAGCAAAATCGTGGACCCTGGAAGCCCTGAGCTGGTCGTCAATGCTGTATCTCAGGCAGCAGTTTCAATCAAAGCCCCAACAATCTCCTACGCCCAGAATTATAACTTGGAAAACATGGCCTATCCATCAATCAACCCTCAGGCTGGCTATGGTAACGAGCTGGTGCCACTATCACTGATGAGCCCTCTATCAGACGGCTCTGGTCGATTTCCCTGTTCCTTTCCCAGAAACGAGACAGCCACATGGGAGTCACTAGATGTCAACTTCAGCAATGTTCAGACGTTGAATGAGACTGGCATTTTTACAAGTATTCACGCTCCTGCAGACCCAACTGCCGCCTTCGAGAATTTCGCTTCAAGTGTCTATGCTCTGGATGGTTGCAGTCCAGGCAGCAGGACTGTTTTCGCCGATGCGTCTGTCACCCAAGCCACATGGTGTACAAACCCTAGTACTACTTCTCCAGGGAATGACTCTTTAGATGCCAACTTCTTTGCCCCCGTTGCCGCCTACAGCTTCATCGGACCTGGTTTCTTTCATGGACACCCGGCCCATGCAATGATACCCGGCAGTTACATTCCCAGTCAGTCCGAGGAACCTTTCACGGGACCTAATGAACCGGGCTCCAATGGAATTTTCCCTCCCTCGTTAACTATTAGCCCGATTTCTGGACTTCCTTCTCCCACGAACCCAAACGATCCATCACTTGCTCAACCATATCACGGCACTTTGGACTTCCAGTCAAAACCTTCAACAGAGGTGGATGCCAGTGAGGCAGTCGATGAGGTTCCTCTGCCTCCACCTCTCCCACCCCAGGATTGTCTGATGATCAACTTCAACTCCGGCTCCAATCCTTCTGCAACAAAACACTCAAGGAAACCCTTCACGAAGGCAGGGAAGAAGAAAGTTCACAAAGTTCGAGTTAGGGGTGCTTGCGTGTCCTGTCGAGCTCGCAAGCTATCAGTGAGTGGTACTTATATTATTTTACTCCATATGTACTTACCTGTCGAAGTGCTCCGATGATGATGCCTGTGAAGGATGTCTCAAATTGGTCAATAATCCTGCATTGGCTCTTCATATTTGTGTTCGGACTAAATTGAAGGGTAATTACATTGGTGTGAGGAGTAAGTATCCTCCACTTGAGCCTCACCACACTACATCTAACACTCTGAAGATCTCCATGAAAGTCTCGATAGACGCAGGGCAAGACTTGAGCCTCTTATATCATCTTTGATGGGCCCACCAATACCCATTCAACTATGTGTGACGTCTGAGTTCGGCAGGGCATTTGTCACAACCCAGTTGAACTTTCAAGTTATGAGGTGTAGTTCTTCGCCAATCGGCCGATGGAAAAGACTTGAAATGTCGAACGGCATCTACATCACATTGCACACCACAGATAACGAGCGATATGTCATTGTTCCTTCCTCTCTTCCTACTATGGACGAATTTGACACTTTTGGAAGAGAAGTCCTTCTCATGCAAGACCGGAGCCATTCTGGGGCCATAACATGGCATCTAGACCGGTTTCTGGTTTTATACTGCAGGAGACCAGGTCTGTCAAGATTGGTATGACTCCAGGCAAAATTCCAATCCGGAACTGACCATGCAACAGCGAAATCTTTCTGATCTCACGTCAAGAATCGCCAGCTTGAATAAGCTTGTTGCCTACGGATTCGTTAATCTCTACGACGGCAGCTTTGATCTCCTAGATCATCCTCGTGGAGGTGATGACAGTCCAAGATTTGTATCGGAGACTGTTCACGATCAGATTCGTCTTCTGGCCGCGAAAGGACTTGAGCCAGCTGAGGATCTCATCTCGTCTGAACTAGATGCTCTGAAGACAATTGCTGGTACTAGCAAGCATGCTCGAATTATCGCTGGTATCTGCCTGTTGAGATTGTTGTTGATCTACAGAGACAGGTCAGTCAGAGACGAGATTCGACTTTCATTGCCAAGGAACACAAACCGTAAGCATATACGAAACCCACATCATGTTTCACGTACTGAGAAATTATCAAAACAGGTCACCAACGTCGCCTCGAGAAAGCCGCATTCTTCTATAAACGATTGACAATTTCGTATTCGACGATATGTAGGGACAAGGATACACCCTTGACCAGTGAGTGGGAGGACGAAGAAGGTTTTGAAGGAAACGAACAGGCCACAACACTGCGGGATGCATACTTGCACCTACAGCCTGCATTCCAAAGCTTCTGTATGTTATTCCGTCTCATATTCTTACACTGCTGACTCATAACTTCTAGGTGAGGTTTACCTTTGTCGTCAACATGACGATGTCTTCAAGGACCTTATCGCAAAACCGCTCATGGCTCAGAAGCAACGAAAAAGGCAGAAAGTCGGTCAATGAATATTCAATCGCTCGAACTAATGAATTCCCCTTCCGACTGCTTGAGTTGCCGTCACAGAGTTTCCACTTCAGAAATTCGAACTGGAGTCTAGAACTAGATGAAAGTTCCAGCCCAGAAAGCCTCAAGATTCTCAGGGAGAGCACGAGGCTGAGGCTTCTTCAACTACAAGTGATGAGACGGAGCTGCCAAATCTCGAGATTTATTTTGAACCGCATCATTTTCTGAGGGGTTAGGAAAATCCTGAAGACATGGCTTGGTATGTTGTGAAGGAGTACGACGGCTTTCTCAGTGGGGAGGATAATGTGTAATGGATGAACGGTCTGAGATAGTTGTCATGGTTGGAGGAGCAGATGGTCTTGCGAACGAAGATGACCTGATATGTAACAAACAGACCAGCGAACCAGCGACTGATGATTGAGGATTGAGCAAGAGAGCTATAAATTTGAAGCTGACTGGACTACAACAAATGATCAACGGCTTCCCACGGCCTATTAGGGTGCCACCACCAGCCCACGTCTTCATCGATCAACCCAGTTTGAAGTTGTATAGGTTGACGAGATATCTTTTACCCTTGCCTCATGCATTTAGCTGACTGAATGATTGACTAAGGATAAAGATGAAACTTACCTGGTGCTATTTCGCTGCGCGAGCTCATGGCTTGATGGGCATACCTATGAACACCATACTCTCCAGAAGATGTGTGCCACAGTAGTCAAAGCCGACATTGATTTAACTACCCTGTGCCATTCTCTCCTTGGAAGGACCGTATTTCTCCCTATGCTTTGTATGCAAGTCTCAGATCCTGTGTCTGATGTTGGCTCAATGCGTGACCGCCCGAATGCAAAACCTCATCTTCTTTAAGTAGGGACCATGTCGCCTGTTCGTCCTTGGATGTCGTACCAGATGTGAGATGTAAGCTCAGATATCCGGCTAGGGTGGTTCCGCATCCAGCTCGTCGTTCGAGCGGTAGTCCTGATCGCTGGTACGACGCCTCTCCAGAAAATCACTGCATGGTGAATGCTTCACACAACACTCCACCGACTCTGCTCAGTCGAGCTCTCCCCACCCCTAACAACAAATCTCGTAGTCGAAATATCACCCTTCCCATCCCCGGCCTCATGAGCAACAACCTCTTGACTCCTCATCAAAGACCCCTCACTACCTACAGCAGTTCCCCTAACATGAACATCCCCATCCGACACCCTCCCATCACCCCTCAACCCAACCATCTCCAATCCAAACGCAACACTCCTCTCCTCATCAAACGCCACCCTCCCCCTCTCCTTCGAAGCCGTCAAAACATTCCTCAAACGAACACGGCGAGAGACCGAGGACCCAGAGTCCGATTTACACGGATACGGATTTGGCGCCAGATTCGGCGACTCAGAGCGTAAGAAATTAGGGAAGAAGCGACGAAGGAGAGGGAAAAGGTCTGGTATACAGCCTGTTACTAGAGCGAGACCGGTCTCGATGTGCGCTATGGTTGATTTGACGCTGTAGGACCAGTCTTGGCCTTTCTTGGGGTGGTAGGTACGGAAGATGATCCAGAGGCGGGTTATGCCTACGGCGGTTACACTTAAACCATGTCAGTTCTGTAAGTTGGTGATGAAGAAAGGAAGGAAAAGAGTTGGAGACTTACGCTACGCCCATGCATAGAACAAGGAGGACTACGAATTTCTTCTTCGGTGTTAATTGCAGATCGTAGACCATGTATACGGGGATAAGCAGGATTAATAGGTCGGTGAAGATACTGATCCCAGCGGTGATGACCAGGAAATTCCCCATGTCGATACAATCGCCGCCCTTGACGTACTCTCCATCCTTGAAACCCGTCGGTACCGCATGGCCTCGATATGTTCCTGGGTCCGTAGCGCCTGCAGCTAGTTGTGCGGCTCGATCCATGGCGCGGCGGTTCCAGATGTATGACATTGGCCAGCATTGGAAGATGTCTGCGACGAGAGCGCCTGTGATGAAGAGGAAGTTGAAAATGAATAGGACATAGCAGGCGGTACGTACGCCTGTTTTTGTACCTCCAAGGCGGAGGTAGAGGAGGATCATTGATGCTTTGATGAGGCCTAGGATGGGGTTGTAGGTTATTCCATTTGCGTAGAGGTATTGCCAGATCAGGACCAAGTTGTATTTTAGTTTGTATGCGTCTTTGCGGTGGTAGCCATAGTGGCCGTATTCAGTTACTAAGTAGTTTAGAAAACGAATTCCGATCTGGATAGTCATGGTGGGGTAGAGGATGGTATAAGAGACGTGAAGAATATTGGTGAACCAAGGAAGCACACACCTTTGTACATTGTGATAGTCTCCCCCAGTGACAATATCCAAGCTATCAACATACATATATCACCTATAAAGTTAGCAGTCTCTCCACCAAGTTCAATGAAGTCTCCATACTCCACATCATCAACCCCCGCCACGACCTCCTCGAAGCCACCAGTCTGGAACCCAGTCTCCCAAGACAAAATATAGAGCCGACGACCTCGACAACCACTATAATAATTAAACAAGCTGTATTCAACTGTTGAACCATGATGACCAAGATCACGGAGGCGGGATGGCAAATGGCCTTCAAGAGCAATCTAAAAGAGCGGTTTCGTTGTGAATGCTCAAACGATGGAAATAGAATAAATTGCAGAGGCGAGAGCGATGGATGATTTTAAATTTGATATTCCAGGAATCCGGGACCCCTCGTGGAAGGCAGGGAACATGATCTATTTCCTGGAATTCCCATAGTCGTACAGAACACAGTCAGTCAGTCATTCGAATCGGCTCGTAAACAAACCAAAAAAACTTCGGAAACATCTGCAATTGTGTTCGTTCTGTTTCTGTCCTCGTGTCGTGGGAGGGGTGAGAAATGAGAATATGGACTATGACTTACTTACCTCTCGGGCCTACCTCGTCTGCCCATCGACCCAATCCGCAGGGTAGTATCGCAATCTCGAGGGCATGAATGATTCGTTCCTTTCAGCTGATTGGTGACGTTTTTCTCGCCTCTTTCTGGTCCTGTGCCCCCCTCGCTACCGCCCAAACGAGGAACCGTGTAAATTTGTTTTACCCATCCCATTTTTCCCTGGGAAAGGGGGGAGGGGTACCGTAACACCTTTTGGGATTTCCGCCCGTCTGACTTGGGACTTTGCCTAAAGCAACTTGACGAGCCTTCTCGATCCATCCGGGGAGGTGGGGTAGATAGACTGACTGACTGTCGTGGTAGGTTTTTGGTTCAGGATATTCCGGCCCGCTGCCGGTCGGAGGGGAAATCAATGCGTCTCGTGGACGCATTGGTTAGATGTTTTGAGTTCGCCTTCTTACTGCAGGTAATATCAGCTCGGGAAGTCATTCCTGAGTGGCTTTCTCCTTGTGCAGTTTGTGCCTTGATGCTTTGCATATAAAAGTAATGCCGCGAATCCGGTAGTTACACAGCAGGGGCACTACACGAGCACCAGCATAAGCCTTGTTTGTCATAGGAAACCCCCACTATTATCTGAGATTTGGGACCTGCGTCTTAATTAAAATGTACTCGAGACAAAGAGGTACAAGATGTTGAACAGAGCCCCAGAGTCAGCAAGATTGTCGTGAACTTGAATTCTCGGTAAAGTCTTGTTGTACGGTTGCATTCATTCGTTAGCTCAAAAGTGTGCTTTGACTGGAATTGCATCGTCACCGAATCCCGAGAAAAAAACCCGTCTCTATAGTACTTCGAGGTTATGGGGAACACCCCGAGTTGGTCATCCAGCTCTTGAAAGTGCAAAAGTACAGTGGCTGCGGCACAAGCAAGAATTGATGAGACAAGGCAACAGCGGCATGAATAGCAAGACGCAAGTAGAGCGACTAGCTCACGATGAAACTGTGGGGGAACGTCAACAGAGGCGTCAGCAAAGTACGAGGAAGCTCTAGCGCTACTTCTGAGAGAATGACTCTTTGGACAAAGACTAATCCCAAACAAAAGATACAACTGACAAGTGTCCAGTGGCTATTGAATCCAGACGGATTAGAAAACAAAGATAAAGATTTGTCTATGCCCAAATAGCGATACGACTGCCCACACTGGTCCGTCGCTGACAACCGTAAGATACCTAGTTGCCAGTGATGTCTCTCGCCAGCTCTCGACACTCGAAGGTGCTGACAGTCTATCCACCGGATCTATTCCCAGGAACAAGTCTTCTTGAATCTAGTCTCTCTTAATATCTGGCTTCTTCGTTGCTAGATCACCCATCGCCGCGAGGCTTCGTTCAATCTTTCGGTTCGCCCAGTCCCTATGTAATGAGTCAACAGTGAATAATCATACTGTTCGAAGGAAGTCTTACCAGCCTGGGTAGAGGAATGGACGCATGTCAAATCTGTTGTCATCGGGGCCGTATTGCTCAGCTGAATAGGTCAGTACGAATATCTTTATCATTTTGGAGTTTGTCAATGTCGAGGAGTGCAGCTTTCTGGGCACCTGTTCATTTGTGGTGAGGTTGCTTACCATGGTAACTCGGTGTAAGAGTCGTCCTTATGTAACTCGTCAGTATTTGGAAATAACATAGGGCTGAGTTGATGCCTGCTGAGGGGAATCACAGCCCGAGACACATTGTCCGGCCATTCGCCGTTTCGCGATGACGGTGGAAATAATCCCAGAAAAGGCTTACATCTTATGTCTATTGATGGCATAGCACCAACTGCGATGATCGGGAGGTCAGCAATTAATCATTTAGACTTGTCTCTGGAGAAATTTTGGGAGCAAAGCACCCCCGAGACAGTGAAGTAGGAAAGAGCCACGGCCCGAAAAATAAACGTACAAGAACCATCGGACCTTGTCGTAGACTTCCTTCGGAGAAAGCTTATCGCTCCAAACATGTACCAACTTTGACCACATGCCATACGGACCCAGCTTTTGTCGCTTGCGCTGCAACATGTCAGCACACATCATGCATGAGGGGAATTGGACTCAACGAGGTTTCCGTAAACGGAGAGTTCGGCATAACTCATTCCCATATCGGATTCGTCGTTTTGGACGTATGTATCCGTGATCGGCTCAAGCTCTGCGGTTCTGTTTTAATCATGCCAGTAAGCAATCGAGTTGATCAAATATATAAAATACCTCTCGCGTAAGGGGAGGATCCGTTGCGCTTAAGCGAGTGAGACTTACGGTGGAGCATCGATGAAGGACTGAAGTATGGGCAAGTTAAATTCAGTCGAAGCATAGAGGATAAACTTCTTGAGATCATCTGGGTAGAAAGGTTATCAGCACAGCCAGCGAGAAAGAAAAGGTAATTTAGAGGAGCAGCTCACTCTTTGAGATGCCACCCTAGAGAAAGTGTTAGCTATTGATAACAATATAAACCCAAAAATACATACGATTGGATTGATATCAGCTGCAGAGCACTGAACAGACATTGATTAGCTTTGGTGACACCAACCCTTTGAAGGTTGATACTGACATCGTATTTGGTATAGTAACCTCTCAAAGATCTACATCACCTCAGTCAGTTCTTGCTAACATCGCAAGGCAGACCCGCCCGAGATTTAACTCACTCGTCCACGTTTGCAGAGCCGAGCACCAACAGACCTCCAGGTGCATTGTTTTCTGGGTTGTCGGCATTACGACCCCTGACCGTTGGGAGAAGTTGGGCGAACAAGTACTACTCAAATCATCAGTATTTGATTGTTGCAAGCTAGGAGCCTTGTGTTCAACATACTGCCAAGACCATTCGAATTCTAGCTTGGATGTTTTGGAGTGCCTATCTCTAAAGTCAGATAATTCGCATCAAGGGGAGATGTTAGGGGCCTGCTTACTAGATTTGATGCTGGCGTTCCTCCGTACATCTTGAACTTACTGATAGAGTCGCAGATTCAGTATTCGGCCATAATAACAGGGGAGCCATATTGTCCAGATTTACTCACGGTGTGAAAGCGGTCACTGTAGTGAATAGCGAGGTTACCGCGTTGACCACACCGTCAATATTGAAATCGACATGGTAGGAGCCGATGTCATGCGCCAAATCCTTAGCACGCTTTCTTGTGTCTGGGGAGCTATTCTTCTCCATGCCCATGAAAGCCGAGTGGAATAGACGTCCTTGAAGTCAGTCTAGTTAGCGATTGTTGGAGCGAAGGATTTCCAGTAAAAAGCGTTAGCAAGTGGCTCGAGTACATACCTGCAATATCTTGGGGGGACTTCGGTCGCCATAAGGATGTCGATGGCTCGCCAACTATTTGAAGAAGATCCTTAGAAGGGTTAGTTAGCTTCTGGTTAACAACTCGCTACATCCATAGATACTAGCACGCACCTTCAGGACTTGAGGATTCTCGTTCTTGAGGATATCGGCATAGACCAACCTAGTCATAGAATGAACGATCACACTTGCTAAAGATGAGTTAGCATCAATTTGGTTTCATCTGGGCTGAAGCAATCTATGAAGGCGGGTCCGGGAATCCTTACTCGCACAAGAATCGATTCCGCCAGAAAGAGGGATCTGGGCGTAGAAGCAGTCAGCATTGGCCCAATAGGAGCCGCTCTGAGCATGCCACCACTTACAAAGAATCCAGCCTGTTTGCTTCGACCTGTGTGAGGTCAGTATACCAAATTCCTGGATTTCGGGTCATAGGAAGGAAGACGCACGCAAGTAGTCCCACAGCCAGCACTATGAAATGGTTAATTCAAGTTTAAAGCGAAACAACGGAGTTGGAGATCTTACTGCGGGGCCCAAAGATATTTCCTCCTTGACGGGGTTAGATCAAGTTTTATATCTGGCCTGTTGGTTGCTGCTACTTACTTCCGGGGTGTGGTATCGAACCTCCCTTGCAGCACTCGGCTTAAGCAACCAATCCGACTCGCCATCGTCACTAGATAGGCTCATGTCCACTTCAATTCGCTCATACGAAGGTTGCTGGGTTGCCTGCATTGCTCTTGACTTGGATGATCGATAGCTGCGTACGTCCTCAAGGTCTACAGTAGCTGTCACTACTTCGACATCTGCTAGGGAGAACTGAATTCGCACATTAGCACAATTTACTGCCAGGGTCTCGGGGGGTAAGTGGAACATGCTGACCTGACTGCCTTGCGCGACAACTTCGCCGTTGATGATAATCATAGCGCAGCCATCGTAGTCTGTGAAAGGTTCAAGTCAGTTTGGTAAAGATCAGGGGTAGCTCTCGTAGAACAGGAAAGTCCAGAACAAGAGGAAAGTAGCTTTAAATGACATACATAGACGGTCGCCATCACATCCCTGTTGGTTGGAGTACCTGGTAGTTGTCAATAAGAGTCTGGCTTCATGGTTAGAGACTTCTCCGAGATAATGCATACAGGTAGATACCCCCACTCTTCAAAGTAGCCTCTCTGATCAGCTCAACTCTGGTGTCTTAAAGGAATCAGTATCAAGTCTGTCAGCTGCAGTGCCTCAACTCACGCAGTTTTCTAAGCTCATGGTGGCTTCCAGAGCTGTTGGACATCACTTCGCAGCCATCGAGACCAGCGCCAATTCCCGGAGCCCTAGGTGTGACTGACCCATCTTAGTAAAATATGTCTTCAGCTTGAAGCGATGTCTCATACTTACATAGTTCTTCGCAGGTTTCTGTGCCTAGGCAAGAGCTGCAAGGTGTCAGTACAAAGCCATACAGAGCTTTCTATATCGTTCAAACCTACTCTCTTGTGGAGATCAGAGCATCACCAATGCGGCACTAGGAAGAAATTAGCCACATGCCTGAAAATTCATGGGCTTGTCATACCTTCTCCTGACTAGCAATTTTGGAAATTATACGAGGTAGATAGAAATCTTCCACGACACGCTCGCCTTTCCACGGCGAGAAATATCTCATCTCGTAATAATTTCCGTCACTGGAAAGTTGAATCAGCAGATCGAAAGCATATCACGGGTTCTCATCCTTACTTCGCAAGGGACATCTTCGGGCGTATGAGCAAGATCTCTGTGGAATGTCAATTTCCAATCAAGTCAGTTTCCCGAGGAGACATACTCTTGTTGTAGAACAGAACTCTACAGTTATACAGAACATTCCTGTGCTTGATGGGCTACAAAAATGGTCAGTGCCCGTGGTGCCAAAGTCGAAGGGGGACATACCATGCCGATATCGACCAGGATATCCTCACAGATTGGGTCCTGGATGATCTCGGAGAGTGATTCCTGTCTTTCCGTTAGCACACCTGTCTGCCACATGAGAGTCCCATCAGACATACCCAAGAATGAAGACAAGTATCACTTTCCACAAAATCTGGTGGATGTCTGTCAGCTTCTTCCTGCACACAAAGCTTGGCCTGGGCATTCTCACGATCCAAACAGCCATATCCTGTAATTTCCAGCTCAGGACCAATTCTCATTCTGCGATAACGTTAGCGAGAACTTTCAATTCAGGCAGGGACTCACGATGCTCCAGCTGCCTTCGCCTGCCTGATCGATTCCAAGATGCGATCGCGATTTCCACAGTAATCCAAAGCCCATTGATTTCTATAGCCTAATAAGCCCTGTACACAATCCACCTACCCTGAGAAAACTTACAGGGAACAGCTCGATAAAGTGATGAGGTGGCCCATCGTTGCTGTGGCGTGCTTCCTGTGAATGTTGTTTAGCTTCGATGACTCTGACCCTAGCTTGGCCTATCCGCAGCACCAGTCGAGGAGTTTTTGGGTTTGAGTTGAGGGTCATGTGAAGTGTTCTGAGAGAATATACGAGGCTTTTGGAGTTTACTCACACAATATGCAAGACTGACTGTTGAGTTGTGAGTGTGTTGTAGCAAACAGATGGACAAAGTGAAGTGAGAGAAGAGGACGATCAAGCCGAGACAGGAGCTCATTGAGATAGCTGCCCGCACTAAGCCGTATTTGGACTAGTGTAGAAACTACCCTCAAACAGACTTCAATTCATGCTCATTTCTCTTCGTCCAGCTTCGTTTTAAATCTTCATTGTCGATTATTTTTTTACAGAACATTGAGTTATTTTAAATCTCAATATTCATAGTCCTGAATGGCGATCATCTCACCAAGAATCTATTCTCTTTCAAATCTGCATTCCAAGAGGAACCAACCACCTCCCAGCTCATTCAACTCCACATAGGTATTTCACCACTACAACTACTTAAATACAGTACTTTTTTCATCTTCACCGTTAATCTATCAAATTAAAATATTGAAAAAATATTCTCATTTCGCAACGACCTAAGCTTTCATCCCTCTAAGCGCACCCAGAACAAGATTAATGTAACCAAGTCTCAACGTCTTCGCATCAACATCCACCTTCGGCACCCTCCCATTCAGAAGCTCAACAATTATACGCCGCAAAAACCCCACAATCATTCCCATCGACCTGCTGTGCCGAAACCCCAATCTCAAAAACGGACTCCTTCAGCGGCTCCGGGATGCCCGACGCTTTCTGAACAAGCTTCTCCACGGTCGGGATATGCCTCAACGGCTCCCTCCACGACGGACCCTTCTTCCCCCTATCGAAAGAGTTATAGATCGTATGTCTCCAACTCTCGGGTCTTAGTTCGGAGAATATCGTTGTCCAGTGCGCGGTGGTGTAGTCCCAGAAGAAACTCACGCCTTTGCTTGTGCTGGGGATGGTGTAGAAAGCGTTGGGATTCCATTCCATCTCTGGGTCTCCAGCTTTCATGACGTTCAGTACGAAGTCTAGGTAGGAATCTAACGGTGGGTTGGAGAGTATCCCTTTCCCCTCCCTCGGCGAGAGAGTCACCAGGACGTTCAAAACGTGTCGCTCAACCACGCGGCATTGGCTTTGACCTTTGGATCGGGGTACCGCTCTGGTGCGTCTAGGACGATCGATTCTTGGTATTCTTCAGTGATGAGAGCCATGATTTGAAGGAGTGTCGCTGTTAGAGGCTTGTCTGCCCTTCCTCCTCCTCCTCCTCCTCAGATAGGATGGTTAGCAGGGCTCTTGCCCGCTGGAGTCAGACGCTGCCATTCTGATATGACGAAGGCGAGTTGATGGCAGAATTCGCTGAGGAACATGTCCTCGCCGTAGCGGTCGACGGCGCGGAGAATGACTCTGAGGCTTTCGATTTGTGCGGCGTTTGCCATTTTCTGTGAATGACTGGATTGGACTGGAACGAGTTGAGTTGGGGTGAGTATCCTCTAGATTTTGTGGGGTAAATGAGTATACAACAATCGAGTAAATATCAACTTTCACAAGTAATAACGAATATATATTTTCCCTGAGTCAATCTTCAACAACAACCTTTTTATGTTTTTCATGTAACGCGCAACAGCAATTGCCGAAAAAATGAAACAGACGATGGATTATCCAAACCTGCCAAAGGTTAACAAGGAATATACGTCCCGTCAAAGAATCATTGTTCTCATTGTTGGCTTGCTTATATCAAGAAACAAGGAAGCCAGATTCAAGGACTACCTGAGTCTTTGGCGCTTTTCGAAGAAATCCTCTTTGACCATACGTTTGAACAAGGGCTCGAGATGCCACTTGCTAAAAATCGATCAACTAGTAAAGATACAATAGGATGATCAAAGACTTAGATGGTCATGTGGTCAACCAACCAACATGTCATGTCATTCAGTGATGGGACATCCGAGGAGGGCGTGCCAATGAGTAAATTCGTTTGCTCTTCAATCTATGAAAATTTGATCTGAAAATATTCCACCTCTCTAGTGTAAACAGTTAAAAGGAATCCGAGTCTCCAGCCTCGATTTCAGACGCAAAACGCAATCAGATGGCCAATGCCACGAACCTATAATCTCCTGGTACAACGAAGTACCACCAACTAAAGAACTCTTGTGTCCCAATCTATACGAACAGTCTAACTCAATCTAAGCTATGTATCTCTTACAAACCCAAATCCAATCCCCCAAAAGTTACGCCATCGCTACCAAGTCCCAGCATCAATATCAATCAATATCAGTATCTGTGCCAATTCACCATTCATCTCACACCCTCTCCCCACCCCATCCCCAATTCCAATTCCAACCCCACTCATCTCCTCCCCCTCTTCTTCGTCTTAACCCCAACTTTATGCTGCACCACTCCCCCTCCCCCTCCAACCGGACCAGCATTATCCACGACGTTGTTCCCACGACCTTCAGGCATAGCGCAGTCTTCACAGTCTTCTCCCATGCGGATAGTCTGCCAGATATTTTTCTTCTTGCAGGGTGTTTGGACCAACCCGGCTTGGGAACAGTATTTTCCCAGGGCGTAGGTGACGTGCTTGCAGTTGTAGATGTGTGAGTACCAGTAGCACATCGTGAGGTGCAGTTGTGTGTTGGTTGGTTGGTGCTCAGTGTTGAGGATCGATGGAGTGAGCGAGTGACTTGGTCACGGGTGAGTAGTCCGCGTGATAAGAGAAGACTTTGTTGATGGTGTTGGTATGTGAGATGAAAATTCTGATCAAGGAATTAGGGCTTGATAGTAGTGGTGATTGAGAGCTTAAAAGGAGGTTGGTATAAAAGTCTCGTGTCGTTGTTGAGGATTCGAGATGGGTATGGCCATCCTCAACTCAACGTGACAATGCCATTCTTATAAGCATCTCCCATCCGCCTCACAATCCCAAGATCGACAACCTCGTCACCCGGATGGCCATCCGTCGTGGCATCGATATGTGGAAAGCCATCTCTAGCCTCCACGGCAACGTTTCAGACAGCCCGGTATTGTATCATTTGTGATAGCGTATCGCAACCCCGAAAATTGGGGATCAAGGGGTCAGTTCAATTGAGTCCAAAGGCGCGATCGTGCCTGATCGTAATGCATTGGCATTTTTTGTTTGCTTCATTTCTTTCTTCCTTGCTTGCGGCCAGAATCGATTGTTGAGCCCAAAATGAGGCTCCGGTGTAACAAACGGAGCAGCAATAATTATGTTCCACGTTCCGTTGAGAAAGGAATGAAGTCTGAGTCCTGGCGGAAGAGAGGTAGAGAGGCAATTACTGGCTACTCTTGCTTTCTCATGCTGCCTTCTGCCTTCTGCAAGGCAACGTGCCTGCTGGCCGGATCGTCCCGTGGGAGTAGGGCTGCATAGAACAACAGGTAAATGATTGGGAAGAAATGGAAATATTGGGAATACATAAACGACAACACGGCAGCTTGCCTGACATATAGATAGATGAAGTTCGAAAGGCAGAGAAAGAAGGAAATAAATGTCCGGCCGGTCTCCCCGCAAGATGCAAACACAGAGAGAGACCTCATCTTGGCTGTGGAGCTTCCACATGTGACAGAAAGAAATGCGTTTGTATTACCCAACGTGACTCAGTCCAACCCAACCTCGCTCCCAAATCCAATAAAGTAGGTCTCTCATGGTCGCTGCGTGCGGCCACTTGGCCTCCTCGTGTATGTGCTCAACTGCTGTCAACTAACTGCCTTGCATATGGTAGGTAAAGTCGATGACATCGACCATATATCCGACCGAACTCTATTGAGGCCTTCTGGAATGGCCGGTAGACGCAGGAGCCCTTATACCCGTGTGCGCGAAATTGCATCCTCTCGGGCACCTGCCCCGTTTCACGACCTGAGTGAAGTCTATGGCGGTTCTCATCTCACTTGCTGTCACACATCGAGGCGGTTTGCCGACCAAGCGAATGAATGAACTTCTACCGATGGAAATAGACAGCGGGAAGGGGGACGGGTGCATAGTTGAAGGATGTAGGCAGGCAGACAGGCATCGATCGTGATGTGAGGTGAGGTGATGATGAGCTGGCAATGGCAAAAGGTCAGGGGGAAGGGCTGCTACTTATGAAAAGGCCAAGACCCAATGGTCCTGAAAGTTTACCGATTGGTAGCTGGCAGTCGCTAGGTAGGTAAGGAGAAGCCCTGGCTAGGGCCTCAGAATAGGGGGCTGTGTCACCGAGTAGCCCAAGAGGAATGGCATCTTCAGTCACTCATTCAATGAGAGCAAAGCCAGGTCGGTGCCCAACATCACTCACTCATCACTGCCAGCTCACACAAGAAGATGGATTTATTTGCATTTCATTTTATTCGATTCCTTAATTTTTAAGAACTCATCTACTCAGTACAACATTTGATAAACACTTGCTTCGAAGGTAGAAACAGTGAGGAAGTCACGGATCTCCTGCGTACAAGAAATACGTGTTTATGGAAGAAAGGTGCTAACTTCGTAAAGTACCTTCGAGGAAAGCAACTCCCCAAGAGCTGTGCCTACCAAGATGGTAATATTCACACCCAACGAACCAGGTATCCTTCCTCCTGCCTGATGTGGCCGAATTTGACCCAATCAGAGTGTTCCCGTCTGTTGTCAAGGAACCAAATAAAAGAGGAAAGGGCAGAGAGAAGAGAGTAAAGAAAGCTGTGCAAGCAACTTTTTAAAAGCACATCCCGAATCTCGAATCTCAAATCTCTACTACTCCTACACAACACTCACTCACCCACCTATGCATAATAACCATCCGCCTTGAACTTCCATTCAAGCAACTCAGCCTGAACCATGCGACCAGTGTTGTTGTAGAAGTCGGCCTGCATTCGAACCCACTTATTATTCTCACGATGCTTCAGCTCCAAGAACTCCAGCTGATTGCAATCAGCCTGGGACCAAGCTCCGGTTGGCTGAAGCTTGCCTCGAGACTGCTTGCCTTGGTTGAACCCACTTGGGTCGAAGCTGTTCCAGTTGTTCCAGTTGTTGAAGCTTCCTCCGTTATTTCCTTGGTTGAAGCCATTGGAGTTCGAGTTGTTGTTGTTGTTCCACGAATTAGGTCCGTTCGAGAAGTTGCCTGCATTGTTATTGGAATTGTTGTTCGATTTGCCGCCGCCTTGACCCCAAGAGTTTTTTCCATTTCCAGTATTCTGGTTTCCATTATCGGATTTATTCCAAGATTGGCCACCATTGTTGCTCGAATTATTGCCTTGGCCCCACGAGTTAGTTCCATTTCCAGGGTTTTGGTCTGGCTTCTTCCCGAAGTCCGAGGTACCTCTGTTCTTAAAATCACCCCGGCTTTGTCTGGCATTATCTCCAATTGGCATATCAATGACCGAACCATGAACGTTGAACCATCCATCATTGGCAGAGTCTGCAGGCTTACTCCCAGACTCAGCTGCACCACCGTTGCCAGTACCGTTGCCAAGCTCTGGGTGATAGAAAGGATCGTTGGCTGTTGGATCTACAGCATCATCCTTTGAGGTATCGACGGTGACCCAGCCGGTATTCGGAACAGGCCATCCATTCGAGGTCTTTGCATTGCCTGTGGTATTGGTTGATATATCTGCATTCCAAGTGTGATTGGCAGCACCCCAACCATCCCCAGAAGCTTCTGCACTGCCAGTCTTTGGTGAAACTCCTGAAGCTTGACCTGCTGCAGTCTCTGTAGAAGTGGCATTTTGGATTCCATCCCATGGAGTAGCAGCACCGCCTCCCGAAGTAGTTACTGACTTGTAAGGAACATAGGGAACGTAGGGACCATAGGGGTTAAAGGCTGTTGGGTTCGACGCAGTAACCTCGACCTCTTTTTCTTTCTCCTTATCTTGCTTGTTGCCCTTCTTCTTCTGCTTCTGGCTACTACCGTTCTGTTTGTTCTGGTTTTGCTTATCCTTATTTCCGCCAGAGTCATTTGAAGTCTTGTTGGAGTTATCATTATCCCATGCAGAGTCTGCGGCTTTATTGGCATTCGTATTGGATAAATCTCCCCAGCCTTGGTTGCCGGAATCTCCGCTCGTGCCATTGGTACTGTCCCAGCCAGAATTTGCTTGGCCTCCAGATGCATTGGCATCATTGCTCGAGCCGTTATTTCCCCAGCCGAAATTTCCATTGTCTCCAGCAGAGGTTTCCCCATTGGTATTCGAGTTGCTATTGCCAGTAGTGCTCCAGCTATTATCAGCAGCTCCACCAGATTTGTCTCCATTTGTATTCGAGGTATTGGTGGCTCCCCAGCCCAGATTGTTTCCTGTGGCTCCCGAATTGTTGGTTTGTTGGTTCGAGTCTTCATTGTTCCAGTCACCAAAGCCTCCGAAAAATCCATCATCACCTCCTCCGCTTGTGGTCTGCTTGTCTCCGCTCGAAGTTTCGCTCTTCTTCTTAGTTGGGACGTCGCTTGTATTCTCGATGGCTTTGAAGCGGAGCTTGCAGAGGTGTTGGTTGACTCCAACTTCGGACGCAATCTCCTTCCAGGATTTGTTCTGGGCCTTCATCTCCTTGAGCTTGGAATCCTGTTCGGATGTCCACTCGTGGCCCCCTTTCTTGCTCTGTCCTTCCTCATCCTTCTTCTCACCCGAGTCCTTATTAGCGCCAGAGTCCTTTTCCTTCTCAGCAGACTTGTCTTCTGTCTTGTCGTTTTCCTTTACTTCCTCTTTCTCCTTGTCTTTTCCCGACTCCTTGTCGCTTCCCTTTCCCTTTTCCTTTTCATTTGCCTTTTCTTTCAGCTTTGCCTTTTCCGTCAGCTTCTCTCCATCTCCCTCCTTAGTCTTCTTTGCACTCTCATCTCCCTTGTCCTTCTTTCCATTGCCATCATTCTTATCCTTCTCTAAACCCTGCAGCTTTCTAGCTCGACGCTTCAAAGTCTTCTGCCATTTCTTGGAGAGCCACAATGGACCCCGACCACAAGTAGCACAATCAGGCGTACACTTCTCACAAGCATACTCGCCGCGACCCATATGAAATTCATCCTTCAACCAAGTTGAGCCACGACCACAGATATCGCACTCCATGAACCCATACTTCTCATGCATATGCTTCTCCCAGGCACATTCCTCGTTGCAAATTGGACAATCGGGAGCGCACTTGGTAGCAGACTTCTCGGGTTCGGGGCCACAATCAGCGCAGACAGGCTTCTTCTCCTTTGGCTTCTTGGGTTCGGATGGGACTGTTTCCTTCTTCTTAGCAACCTTTGCCGGCTTTGCAGGAGTAGGTGGGAGAGGATCTGGGGGTTCTTCATCATCCTGTGTATATGTCAGCAAAAGCGCCTAACCCAACGTTACCAAATCCCCGAGCTTCAAATTCGCGCCGCGACGGGTTTAAAAAAGAAGAGCGCAGAGGGTAGGCAAACTCACTGTATCATAATCAAACCTCTTGTGACTACCCTTGCTGGAAACTCGGCTTCCTAAGCTTGACGTAGTGCTGAGGGAGAGCAAGGAGCCACCCATGACCCAATTGGTGAAGGAGACCCCGACCTTGTGAGCCTTCTTGGGGGTTGTACCTTTGCGACGTGAAGTGGTAGACATTTTTTCGGGTGCGGTAGGTGCAATTGAGTTTGTTCGGTGTGGATTTTGTTTGTATCGATGCGAAAGAGCAATGCAAGTCGGGGCGCGCGTCGTTGTGCAGTAAATAGTTCGAAAGGTGTTGGAGTGTTGGATTGATTGCTCTGATTGATTCTAGACAAAAATGCTCTGCTGTTAAGATTTGTGAAATGTGTCTCGTTGATACGATTGAGAACTCAGTCTCTCCTTGAGCTTTTGACGGGGCTGGCGCAGGAGAGCAATATCGCCGTGGGATCAACGCGATTGCGCAAGGTGAAGAGTCGCGCAAGGGCGTCGTCGTGAGCAATTAGTTGATTGATTGAAGAGGTGTGAGTGTAGAGCGAGTCAAAGATGGTAGTGAAGGAGTGGTGTTGCTGAGAATTTTGATGGAAAGGAAAAGGGGAGTTTGTGCGATGACAAAGTTGGGCGGCGGTTGTTGACTTTTGAAGGTGAGCGGAATAAGCGAGATGTGGGAGTTCACCTTTGATGGAGGTGGAGATCAGTGGTGCACGTGCGCATTTTCCTCAGACAGTTTAGCACCTAAGGTAGGTAGGTACTAGGTAGGTTCTTTCTGGGCTGGACATTTTATACATGTGGATCAGTAAAGAAGTGGCAGTAATTTTCGTAAAGAATTTTCATTGTTGTTGGGTTGATATGATGGGTTTGAAACTACATTACTTCCAGCGGTTAGATATTTTCCCCTGCTCTTTACTGCAAAATTTGAGATACAAGGTAAATTATTTCCTAGAGCCTTGAATCTTAGCAAGCTTGTATGCGTAAGATGCGAATTTAGAGAGACAGAGCGCGCTCGATCGTGATTTGCAAATCTGCTCTCAGGGCATCATAGAAATACCTCTTTCATTTGCTTGCAGGTATACCTGCCTATATGAGAACTCTTGAGGAATAATAGGAGAGGTATTGAGTAGGATTTTGTAAAATGTAGAGATGGAAGCGGGGGAATATCTTATCTCTTACAGCCGCACACATGGTCGGCTCTTGATACGAAGGAGATCCATCGACTGATCACACCTAGGACGGCATAGCGAGGTTACGAACCCATGATATCTGAGAGTTGAGTCTGGTTGCTAGCTAAAACTTGAGGAATAAGGGGATATCTAGGTGGTCAGGTATATTCTATAGAATATTAGCCTGTGACTGCGGCCATCGAAGGATATCCCCTTAGATATTTCAACGTTAAATTAAAATCCTTGCAGAACCACACCAACCCAAACAACCTCCAACATCCTGCACCACTCTTATCCTCGTCCCCTCTTCGTACCCTCCACATCCCCAAACAATCCCTACCCAGCCCAAATCCCAAGCCATCCCCCCTTTCCCCGCGTCCCGGACCATTCCTCGCCGAAGCCTCATCCCATGACCACCATGCGTCCTGAACGAGTACAAGTACCGTTCCACAGGCACATTAGTATCAGCATAGAATAAGCTTTTCTGGCAGCGGCTGAACATGAATGCTTATTTTTCTTCGGAATCTCGGAAGGATGGATGACTGGGTTACGACAATCGTGGCACACCAACATGTCTAATAATGGAAGGATCGGAAAGCGCAGCCGTTGATCCTGGTCTGGATTTCAGCCTTATTGCTTAGTTCGACTTACAGTACCTACCTAGCCTTGCTCCGCCGGACATGGTGGGATGCGGAGGGAGTATGGTGCGGGAATACCGGGGTCAGTAGAGCATGAAGGACGAGGGGGATGTGTACTGTAAAAGTTTATTTGATTGGGACCATGGAGATTTTTAGAGTCTGGACTGGAGGAGGGGCTTTAGCTGTGCGTGGTGTGGAATGGAGTTGAGCTGGTACTTGTGCATGGGTTTGAATTGAAGGATTGACTGCGAAGTGTCGGCTTTGAGCTGAATGGTTTACGAGATCTGTACTACTATTACGGGAATCTGTGGGTGTGGTTCGGATGAACATCTCCCTCGTGGCTACTGATTATTTGGGCTAAGTTCTGACGTACGGAGCCAAGAGGTATAAATACCGTCCAGTTTCCCGCGAAGGAGACTTTTGGGAATGAAGTAGCTTCAAGGCAAGTATTGTTTTGGAAGTCGATCTCGTAGAACCATCAAATTTCAAAGACAGAGGGAAGATATGGCAAGCATGCAAAAACTATTAGGTGTCTTTGTACTTGCAATGCTGAGGTAGGCAGACCCCATGTCCTTGACAGTACTTTGCTGATCCAAGGAAGTCATGCTGCTCTAGCATCACCAGCACAAATCACCACAGCGCCAGAATACCCCCCTCACAGCACATCCATATCTTCCTGCTACTCTTACACCGAAACCGTCCCATACAGCGGCATAGGTCAGTTACAGTCCCATACATTCTCACTCTCACTCCCACGCCCCCCTTCTCACCATGCTCTCAAATACACTGATACTAAAATCTGAGCAACAGTACACTGTCCCAAACTCACAGTATGCGGACCGCATCCAGATTGCATCATCCAAGAGAAATCCATCATCGAAGTCCCATGCGCAGATGAGAAATGTCCTCGGACGCCGACAGTGACGGTGACTGCGAAGCCTAGTTGCCCGACTTGTCAAAAAGGATGTGGGACGAGGGTTTTGCTAGAGACTGTTACGACTGGGTGTCCTATTTTCAGTTCTTATTGAGTCTGAGAGCTGTCCAAGGGAGTGGATATGATGGGGTTGGAGGGAGGTGCTGAGAAATCCGGAGGACGGGTGCTGGAGTTTGTGACTTGAAGCTGGGAGGAGGTGAGAAGTGGTTAGACATATCATGCAAAAACTATTTGAGTGAGAAACAAAATGAAGACTTTCAAGCGTAGTCCTGTAAAAACTGATGGCAATGTCTTTGGTATTTGAGCTTGGAGTTGTTTTATTTGAAGCGACGCACTTATGCCTAATCAAACGATGTTATGAATCACAAGTTAAAATCAAATAGAGAGTTGAGATACTGAGCTTTTAAGAAACCCCTATGTTCTGAAATATTGCTGCTTAATTTCTTGATAAGTGCTTAGATGAAAGCTGATATGACATTTGAACACGGAAAAAGCTGATGACGCTTGTCCAGAAAGTGTAGAAATGCACCTCCTTTGGGTCAAACTGCTTCAAAATCAAACTCGAACAAATTGCAATGATCTCTCGGCAAATTTTTCTTCCCCAACTCCAGTAAGTCGCAGACTTGCCTTTTGGTATGGGTGATTCGTAGAGGTGAATCGAACGCGGCGAGAAGAATTGGGTTTGGCGGTCAATCACGTGATCGCTTGAACCCCACTCCGCACCAAGTCATTTTCTTAAATTCCCTGACGTCCTCTTTCTCGAAACCATATCGATAAACGCAAATCCTCACCATTAGAACCTCAGCAATTCTACTGGAAGACTGTCATCATGTCTAAAATCACAGTCGGTACGTGAAGATAATGCCCCCATACTCCGCGCCTTCCTCGCACATCTCCTCCATCGTCCATCTCCCTGCGCGCGCCGACACTGACAAAAGTTTGCCACAGCCGGAGTGCGTACCAACGTCCAACAACTCCTTGAGTACTCCCTCGAGACCAAGCAGAGAAAGTTCCTCGAGACCGTCGAGCTCCAGATCGGCCTCAAGAACTATGACCCTCAACGTGACAAGCGTTTCTCTGGAACCATCCGTCTCCCAGTCGTCCCCCGCCCTGGCATGAGCATCTGGTACGTCGAACCCAATTCGCCCACCAAAGAGTCCGCGCATGAGGAGGAATACATACATGGGCATATATAAGAAGTAGGAGCTGACGGTGGAATAGCATTCTCGGTGACCAGCATGATATCGATCGTGCGAAGCACGGTGGTGTCGACGCCATGTCCGCTGATGACTTGAAGAAGCTCAACAAGAACAAGAAGCTCATCAAGAAGCTTGCTCGCAAGTACGATGCCTTCGTCGCTTCCGATACCCTCATCAAGCAAATCCCACGTCTCTTGGGTCCCGGTCTCTCCAAGGGTACGTTCTGCCTCCGTCCCACCCCTCATTGTATCCTCGGGCGCAAATGCTAATATTATTCTTTTCCAGCTGGTAAATTCCCAACCCCGGTCTCCCACAACGAGGATCTCAGCGCCAAGATCAACGAAGTCAAGTCCACCATCAAGTTCCAGTTGAAGAAGGTCTTGTGCATGGGTGTCGCTGTCGGAAACGTCGGAATGACTGAGGATCAATTGATCTCCAACATCATGTTGGCCATCAACTACCTCGTCTCCCTGTTGAAGAAGGGATGGCAAAACGTTGGAAGCTTGACCATCAAGGCTTCCATGTCTCCTCCCAAGCGCGTCTACTAGATTGGTCGGCCGGTCATATGGTTTGTACTCTTCATTGAGATACTGGCATAGAGAGAAAAGGAAATGTTGCGTAGTTAGATGAGAACCAAAAACTTTGCAACATACATTCGTTCACAGTGATATCATGGTCTATTCACATAGGTATCCAGCAGGTTCAGTGTAGCATTAATTTGATAATATTTGCATTCAAGAATCCCGTACATTGTACAGCAGAAAATTTCCCTCGGTGGGTCGAAATCCCAGCAGCTTCGCAGAATTTGCAACACCACAAATTCCGCTGGTGGCTGTCGCACGATTGAAGCTCTCACAACAGGACGGCGCAGCACTTGATATACCGCGACATCCAATCTCTGGAGAACAGAGCACAGCATGGTATTCAATCATAGATAGCACAGTAGATAGTCACGAGAGTACCAATTGGGCATGAGCAGTCTTGGTGGCAGATCGCAATCCCAGCCCTACTCGATCGCACGGAAAATATTTCAGCTTTCATCGGGACGGCTCCTCGCACGACCCAATTGTCCTAGAAAATCCAATCCCAATCCTCCCATATCCTTTCAATACACTAGAACTGTGCACCGCCTTGCATTGTATTTTGTATGTAGCGACCACCCCACAGTCAACGTCCGTTGGAATCGGCGAAGTCGGCTGGTAGGAAAGAGCGTTCACCGTCAATCGACGACCCCGGGAACGGAAGAAAACTCATGTTTGCCATTGCTGACAAGGAGTAACCCTCAGCAAGCCACCGTAGTGGAGAGTCGATGATAAAATATGACTGTTAAGTACATACTCTACTGATAGAATGATTTTTGGAAGAAGGGCGCGGGAGCGGTGCCCGTTAAGTATCTGAGAATTTTTGGTGGATGACTAAGCTGCGAGCTAGAGGAGAGAGGGAGGCTTGGACGGTTTGGGTGTAGTGCACAAGATGTTTGCTTCGGAGTCATGTGAAATGTTTGTTTCGACTTGTGGCTGGTGAAAGGTGTGGCTGGTGCTTGGTTCTCTGTCATGTTAGCCCAGAGATTTGGAAAATCTGAGTCGTGCAAGTCAAAAGCCATGACACTGTCTTGGCACTTCTCATTTCTCCACCCGCAATCCGCGGGTTCCTTGAATCCCGTCCACTCGGCTCACTCACAACCTGCTGACCCGAACTGGCCCAGCAGCCAGCCCAGCCCAAGCCGATGGAATCGATCCCCAGATTCGGTCATCGAGCCCAGTAAGGCGGTCTAGAGTCTTCACGCAGAGTCATTGTTCTCGCGATACCAAAAAGCTACCAGACTCGAATTCTACGTGAAACGCAAAAGTCAATTCGGGACCCCTTCCTGCAGTTGACTGGTTGAACGTTGTGATCCAGGTACAGGAAAAGCAACAAATGTTGTACGAGCGTCGATGCACCAGCATCTGACTGCCAACCACAACCACAATCACAACACCGCATCACGAGAATGTGATCGTCTCCTGAGGCGTCAAGACATCAATAGTCTGGCAGGATGTGCTTGACAGAATGCACGTTCCCGCTGCTGTCTCTCCCGTCTGATAGTCGTGGGTAAGAGAGAATGAGCCAAGGGTCTGGTCCCAAGTCCGCCACTCCCAGTAGTATTACCTCAATAAGCTGTTGTCTCAACGACCTACAATTATCAATGCCGCGTTTATCTCCCAAGTCGCCGAGCTCTGTAGTTGTCTAGCTCAACTCTCCCCTTTCCCAGAGAGAGGCCTGTTTCCTGCTGTTTCTATTGAGTAATCATGTCGCTAGGAAGACTTTTCTTCGGGTCGAGCCCGTTAGACTGGGGGGTGGGGTAGAGCGGGCGTCATTTCACCAACGCCATCCCATACGACTTCAAGAAGTATATGTGCTCTGACGCCCTCGTCCAGCAGAGTGACGCCCACTCTTACAAATCCATCACCACGCCTTACCCTCGACATTGCATGATATGGCTTGGACGTTTCATATCAATATTTCTTCTTTTCCTCGATTCTCTACATTAGTAGGCGCTTCATCATCTGTTTTCTTTGGATAACATCTTTTGTTATCTTCCATTTGGTGCATTCTTCTTGGATTATCTCGTCTTTCAGCGCCGATTTTCAACCTCGATATGTCTCTTGGCAGCGGTCAAAATACAGTTGTGGCTTCGTCTCTTGGAGATCACCACTTTCAAGCGACTGCCGATGCAAACACTTCTTCGCCACATCAAAATCCAACACCAGACGAAAACATGACTTCAAGCCACGAGAGTGATGTTCCAGTCAGCTCGACGCATCCGGAAGAGGCTGTGAACGCAAGTCCCCCAACAGCTCCCGGACCTCGCAAAAAGGAAAGTTGTTATCAGAATCAGGGGGGAGATTCTCCAGCAATTGAAGAATCTACCGAAGCCAGGCTCGAGCGGCTAGGAAGACAGAGGCCAGAGGTCTTTGATTCGATATGGGCAGAGATCGGCTTCATTTTCTCAATATCCATGTCTCAGGTTCTGACGGTATGACCTCTCCAACTTCCGCCCGACCATGTACTAATTTAATGCAGGAGTACTTCGTTTCTGGGTTCACTGTTATCCTTCCGACTCTGGTTCAGGACCTGAATATCGCGTCTGCTTCTGCAACATGGCCTGCAAGCGCTTTCTCGCTTGTCGTTGCGAGCTTCTTGTTGATCTTTGGTCGCTTGGCCGATATGTACGGGGGATATCCGGTCTATGTCGCTGGTTTTGCTTGGCTTACCTTGTGGAGTCTAATCGCTGGCTTCTCAACTAACGATGTTATGATGAACTTCTGTCGAGCTTTGCAGGGTCTTGGACCAGCTGCTTACCTCCCATCCTCAGTCATGATCCTCGGTAGTATCTACCGGCCAGGTCCAAGAAAGAACCTCGTCTTCAGTATTTACGGAGCCTGTGCCGCTTTAGGATTCTTCGTCGGCATTTTCTTCGCTGGAGTAACTGCCGAATATGCAACCTGGGGCTGGTATTTCTGGATCGGAACCATCCTAGGTGCCATCACAGCCGTGACATCGTATATCAGCATCCCATCCGACATAGCAGAAAAGCGCAACGCCCCCGTCAAGGTTCGAATGGATTGGCTCGGAGCCGTACTTATCGTCTGTGGCCTTATCCTGTTCACATTCGCCATAATCGACTCCTCGCACGCGCCACAGCAATGGAAAACTCCATACATCTATGTCCTTTTCATAGTCGGCTCGCTCATCCTCATGGCAGGCGCCTACGTCGAGATGTACGTCGCAGAAGAGCCACTCCTCCCAGCCTCCCTCTTCAAAGTACCCTGCATGCCCGCTCTCGTGGTAGCACTATTCTTCACCTACGGCTCCCTAGGCGTCTTCCTTCTCTACGCAACATTCTACATGGAGAACATAATGGGAGCCTCTCCCCTCCAAGTCGTAGCATGGTACGTTCCAATGGCACTAGGCGGGTGCGTCATCGCGACATTCGGAGGCTTCATAATGCACCTCCTCTCCGGCACAACACTCATAATCATCTCCGGAACATCCTGGATCATCGCCCCCTTACTCTTCGCACTGGCTCCCCAGGGCGCAAACTACTGGGCGTACATTTTTCCGTCTATGATCTGCGCAACAGTCGGGATAGACATCACATTCAACGTGGCCAATATATTCATCACAACGTCCCTCCCGCGCAAACAGCAGGGGCTCGCCGGCTCCGTCATAATGATCCTGCTCCACCTCGGTATAGCTGTCTGTCTCGGCTTCGCGGATATCGTGAACAGCTATACAGTTGAGCGGCTCGGTATGCGGGAGAGCTACCATGCGGTGTTCTGGTTCGAGGTCGCGTGTGCGGCTACGGCGCTGGTGATTCTGGTGTGTTTCGTCAAGATCAGGAAGGCGGAGAGTGAGTTTACGGTTGATGAGAGGGCGGAGCTGGAGGCTTATGCTAGGGCTGCTGGGGAGGGTGAGGAGATGGAGAAGGAGAAGGAGGTGGAGAGGCCGGATACGGCGTAGGTCGTTGAATTTTGGAAGGGTTGGATTGGCTTGGTGTCGGATGGGAATGGTGTTTTTTTTGGCGTATGATGGGTGGAAAGTTCTTGGTGGGGGGAATCAAAGAAGAGTGTGTGATAGAGACGAGATACCCGATTTGAATAGTTCGTTGGCCGATAGATGATGAGTTGCTGATTGGCAGCCTCACTCCCTAAGATTTTGTAAATTTACTTAATATAAATTCTCGCAAAATCTAAGACTCAGTGAGTACATTATATAGACCGACCTTTCAACGATTAGACGCCAATCCGATAGCCTCGCTCCCAGGTTCTAAGAAAGTACCTGCCCAGGTAGATCCCCAGGTACCTAGGTACCTAACGAGGTAAGGTAGGTAGGGGCAAGGGGAAAGTAAAATGCCCACGTGAACACGGGATTCATTCTTCGAATGGTTGTTGTAGGAGGATCTGAGATTGTACTGAACGATTTATAGTACAGATTATTTTCATGGAGATGTTTACCGGTTGGGTTGTTTATCCCAAGTTCCGCTCCGCTCCCCCCCCCTCGCTTGATCTCCCAGGCTCGCTTCGCTGTGCCGCACGCCAAAATCCGCGGAATCTTGTGAAGCTCCGAGACTCCTTAAATCCACGGACGGACACGAATGATGGATGCCTTCAATACAGATGTCAATAAAGTTCCACTCCGAGCATTCGCATCGTCCATCACGATTCCGAGCTTCGAACCTTATCCCACCGAACACTCCTAACATCCGCAATTGCCGGTCTTTTTCACTCCCGCACTCCTGAGTACAGTACGTCTTGTCGAGATGGATTTCGACGATCACGTTACAGTGTCAGCCGAGGCCATGACCTCCAAACAACAACGCCTCAAGCTCCGGCGTTCCTGCGAATCATGTCGAGGGTCGAAAGGTCGCTGTATCCCTTCTCCCGATGATTCTCATCGGTGTTTAAGGCATGTCGTGAAATAAACTTGTAAATTAGGAACTCTTGCTAACGGGCGAGTGTAAGATGTGTAAAAGATGGGAAGCGGTGCGTCTTCTTAGAGGCCAAGCCTCGTCCCAAAAGAGCCAAGAACTCAAGGGTGTAAGTATCCTCCCGTTCCTGTGGTTGGTATAGAGTGCTGATATTCATAGGCGAGTTGCTGAGATGGAGGAGAAGCTGGAGGGTTTACTGGCTCTCGTTGCAGCCAATGCCGCTAACCAATCTGGTATCAACGAAGCACCAGCACCAGCTCCAGCATCGGCAAATCAACCGGAACCTGTATCTCATGACCTCTCAACCATGTTGATGCCAGATACGAGCCTTACAGACTTTGTTTCATCCTATGCCACACCGTCCTCATCATCTAACCAATCCGAGCAGAGCGCTCCACAGCAACATCCCGTCTTTGTATATCCCATCTTCGACAACTTACAAGATGCAATATCAAAAGGCTTCATCAGCTTGAGCCAAGCTGAAGATGCCCTCAGGATGTATCGGTCCAAGCAAAAAGCTTTTCCTTTCGTGGTACTTCCTCCGAACATATCGCTAGATTCCCTCCGTCGTCAACGGCCGTTCCTTTTCCTGGCCGTAATTTGCTGTGCAACAGAACATAATTACAAGCTTCAGCAGCATATCGAGCTTGAGCTGAGAGAGAATCTCAGTCGGAGGATTCTCGTCAATGGCGAGAAGAGCTTGGATCTACTGCAGGGAATTCTTGTTTATCTCACATGGTAGGTTGTCCAGTGACTTGAATTTCAGTACCTAGATTCTGATTTTGTATGAGGTATCATTTCTACTTCCATCCAGATAGGGAGCAGATCTATCAGCTCTCCCAAATGGCAGTTTCCATGACTGTTGACTTGGGAATGGATAAACCTATCCGTCAAGCGCCACAAACAGGCTCCAGTGCTTCAGATGTCATTCCCTTCCTGAGCAACTCTAGGCCATCACCTGGTGAAATCGAGGTAATGAGAGCTTATCTAGGGTGCTACTTCCTTACATCATCGTAAGCGCAGTACTCACACTAGATGAGAACATCCCCAGCTGACTTTTCGTTTAGCATATGTCAAGGTCTAAGGAAGCCCAGTAACATGAAACACACTCCGCACGTAAAAACTTGCACTCAGACCATCGCGGACGCAGCGATTGCTGAATCGGATCATCTCATCCCCTATCTAATTCGCATACGACAAGTCTCCGAGGAAGCCAATCAAGCGTTTAACTATGATTCGAATGCACATTTACCCCAGCTGGACTCTGTTCGGACCGAAATCTTGGGACGAGCATTTGAACAGCAACTTGATCAGATCGAAACGACATTCCCATCAGAAGTTTGGGACAATAGTGAGTTCATAGTTCATCAGTATGTTTCTAAAAGCCGAGAACTGACTTCCCGGAGTTCAAATAAAGCTGAGCTTCTACAACCTTCGCATCTACGTAAATGAAGTTGGCTTTCACGCAACTGCACCGCCGGAACGAGACTTACTGTCCAGTTTGTCTACCCCGTCGTGGTATCATTCAACTGCCAGGAACGATTCTCTGATACGCTGCCTCAAAGCTACCAAGATCTATCTCGATCAATTTCTCACACTTCCAGATAGTGTGATATCAAGCATGGTGACCCTCGATCTTCTACAACTAGTCTACGCAGTTCTGATCCTCGGCTCATTTTCGAGTGGCTTCGACGCCCCTACTATAGACCAACAGCAAGTCCGGCAATCAGCGAATATGGACTACTACCTCAACGCCGTCGGCGCCAGGTTCGCTCGCCTCGTGTCCATTCAAGACCCAGCAGCGAACAGCTACAAACACCACATGAACACGCTTTTCCAGACGTCCAAGCAGTGGTACATACAAATGGTGACAGATCCAGCACCGTCAGGGCCTCCCAGGTTCTTCTTCAAAGACATTATTGGCACGATGACGGGTCGCTGTGCGGACTTCTCGGCTGTTTGTGAGATGTCCGAGGCCGCTTCGGAGGATCAGTGGACGGAGATGCTCTCGGAGTGGGCAGCGTCGTCTATGGATCCTTCTCTCATGGCAACAGATGGCGCCTTGATTCAATTCCAAGCCTAATATCTAATTTGGTTCGCGGAATAATTCGGAATGGAAGCATTGGGTTTGCTTTCGATCAGGAGTCTTGGAACATTTTGACGAGAATTTGATTTGTTCCCGCATGTCAGACAGCGAGAGTCGGGCGAACTTCAGCCCTTCGAAATTCCGAGATGAACCGTTCTTAGATGTTTGCGACAGCGCCTGAAACATTGTGTAGTGCTTTCTTTCTCGCTATTTATTACAGCCTGTATGCTTATTAACCGGATCTCTACGGTCCTTATGAAATACTACCTCGATGGGTCGGAGTCAGAATGGAGAATTAGATTCCGAACTCGGTCTAATCATGGGGATAACAACCACTCCAGTTCCGGACCATGCAACACTGGATATATACCGCCGCGCAGTTTAACATTAAGGAACCTGTCAGTGTCTCGCAACATCTCAATTCTCGTGCCAACAACATGCCGTTGAAAGACGCCGCCGTCGACTCTTCCAGTCAAGATCACTCCTCACTTGACCCTGAGAAGAACATACCTGAGCCAGCCTTAGAAGAAGCGGTCGAGGATGAATCAGGATACTTGACAGGCTTGACACTGGGTCTGGTTGTGATGGGATTATGTCTGGCTGTGCTTTTGGTCGGGTTGGTATGTGCCCCTTTTGCATCTCCCATTGTGATGACTGACCATGGCCAGGACAACTCTATCCTCGCCACCGCAATCCCAACCATCACGACAAAGTTCAACTCCCTAGACGATGTCGGTTGGTACGGTTCAGCATTTCTGGTCAGCGTGTAAGTCACAAGTCACAAGTCACCAAAAAACTCCCGTAAATTCAATACTAACTCAACAAAGCTGTGCTCTTCAACCAATATCTGGGAAGTTCTTCCAGTACTTCTCGCTGAAGTGGACTTACCTGGTCTTCCTAACAATCTTCGAAATCGGGAGCTTGATATGTGCTACGGCTGTTAACTCAGTTATGCTCATCGTTGGTAGAGCTATCGCTGGAGCTGGTGCTGCGGGGTTGTTTTCTGGTGCGCTGGTTATTCTCGCGCATTCTGTTCCTTTACGTCAACGACCAAGTACGTACTCCTTCTTTGAGTTTCGAGGAGTTATAAATGGATTTCTAACTTGGAAATATAGTATACACTGGATGCATTGCATCGATGTTCAGCATATCGAATGTAGTTGGGCCAATCTTAGGAGGAGCGTTCACTCAGCATGCAACATGGCGATGGTGTAAGCTTGTCTGCCTCTCGAACACTTGCCAGTACTAATTTCGTAGGCTTCTATATCAACCTCCCACTAGGAGCAATCACAGCCGTCATCCTAGTATTCTTCTTCTCGCCACACGAACGAGCAACGACCAAACAATCCCTCTCCTATAAGATCAAGCACCTCGATCTCCCCGGCCTCGCTATTTTCATCCCTGCAGTCGTTATGGTCTTGCTAGCAGTACAATGGGGCGGCACCACACATCCATGGAAGTCTGCGACAGTCATTGGACTATTCATCGGTTTCGGGGTCCTCATCTGCTTATTCGCTGCCTGGCAATGGCACCTCCAAGATGAAGCGAGCATACCTCCTCGCATCATGGGCCAGCGGAGCGTGTACTCTGCGGCAGCTGTAGTATTCATGGGTTTGGGGAGTGTTCAGCTCATTGCGTATTATCTGCCAATGTGGTTCCAAGTCATCAAGGACGACACGCCGTTGGAAAGTGGCATCCGCTTCCTATTTTCAGTACTCGGGAGTCTGCTGGGCAGCATTATCCCCGGAGGACTAGGTAAGTTTTTCTTCAAGCCTCCGCGAGTTTCACAGATGATCTAATAAGACGAAGTCACCGCATACGGACATTTCAACCCGTGGTTATTCTTTGGTTGTATTTTAGTAGCTATCTCCGGAGGTATATTCTCAACATTCGATCTCCAGACTGGGAACTCCATGATCAATGGTATTCAAGTCCTCGGGGGCATTGGTGCTTCTTGCGTGATTCAAATGGTACTTACTTCACCACTCCCCCCTTCTTTTCGCCCTCACGCCCGTCTTCATTCCCATCTATTAAGTCAAATCAAAACAACGGCTAACATTCTACCTCCCCTCAGCCGCTCATAGGCCTCATGTCCCTAATCCCGCAAACCGACCTTCCAACTGCCACCTCGATCGCAGTATTCTTCCAATTCTTCGGCGGAGCCATCTTCCTCGGAATCGGGAACAACATCTTCGTCTCCCGTCTCGTATCCGAATTACATAAATACACACCTGGTCTCGATGCGCAGATGGCTGTCAGGGCTGGCGCCGAGGGGTTTAGGAAGGTCGTTCAGGATGCGGATGGGGATTTGCAAATGGGATTGCTGGCGTATAGTGAGGCACTGACGACGGTGTTTTATCTTTGTGCTGCGGGTGCGGTTGTTGCTTTTGTTTGCTCGTTTGGGATGGGCTGGAGGAGTGTTAGGGAGAAGGGAAGGGTGGGTGTGAAGTAGGGTTTTGGGTATTTGATAGAGGCTGGTGTAAATGGTGGCGCTGTCTTAAGTTAGAAGTTGGAGGGGAGTAAGTAAGGAAGGTCTCAGAAATCTCCACTTCCTTTGTAACATACGAGGATACTTTCTGGGCATTGGATAAAGCAAATAGATGAGATATCTAGAATCTAATTCTCTTTGATTGACAGATTCCATGCTGTAGAGTACTCTTCGTACTTTCTGGACTCTCAAATTCACCCACAGTGCTCGAGACGCTTATAAACTTGCAAACATACATATGCTCCTGCTAGCAGGTGACTTTCAATTCAACAAATATCCCTCCCCCGTTTGCTGCCTTATGGTGGCTATCTTATTGATGAACTTCAAGCGTGGAAGTGAGTTCTTGAATCTGAAATTGGAAATTGTGATTATAGTAACTTCATACATATGCATTAGACAAGTTCTCCCTCTCGTCCATATCTCGTGGTGATGATGTAGTGTACCCTGCCCGAGATAGGGTGTGTGTAATCTTCAAGAGCTACTATTGACCAAAAGCTATGAAATTAATCCGTATCGGCACATGCAGGCATTTGTTGCAACCTTATCACACGGAATCACTGAACATTCTGGCCCATAAACATAGAGTTACATTTAGAACATAGATAGGTGGATGATCTGTCGCCAATGCACCAACACAGAACACAACTCAAGCGAGACCACAGCACCCATCCTCTAATCAAAGGTTGAGATTATACTATCTAACTTCTCTCACCAACCTCCCAACCTCTCTCTAACCACCTCCACCTTCCCTCCAAACTACCTACCAAACCCTCAACTCTTCCTCACGCACCCATCAAAGGACAGGTATCGCAACGAAAAGTCGCATCGCCTGGAAACAGTGTAAGACCAGGGACACAATAACAGAGCACCGGCAACCATGCAATCACGGCCACCATTGCCCCTTTCCAAGAAGTACAAAAATAAGTAAATCCTGAGACAGGACGCGCCCCTATTAGGGACAGCGCCAGCGGATTAAGCTGGGCAGAACAGATACTACACTTGATCTAAGCCTTATGGCAAAGGAAGCTGGAGAGAAAAGAAGGGAATTTGAAGTGGGAGAAGGGGGCTTTTATAGATGAGGGGGATGGGGGATGACTCAGTCAGTGTGTTTGAGATGTTTGCTTTGTTTGGGGGGTGGTGAGTCAATTTTCTGAAATTTGGGGGTGTTGCTGCCTGGAGCTGGATGCAGGGGGTTGTGGAATGGGCTTGGATGATTGGGCATGAGTATCAGGCAGTCGCGCTTTAGCCGAATGTATCCAGGATCTTGAACTTCGGTTTTACTTGATGTTATCGTCTTCACCTAATCGAGATGAATGTGGTGGGGGTTAGTCAACATTGCCATTTCCCCCCTTTCCATTAGCGAGAAGCACGAAGCGACCTCTCATTCCTACCCACGTAAGTAAACTGGAGCACCGCAGCAGCAGACAATGTTCAATATTTGACAAACTGAAGGAGAGTGTTTGAGATACCCAAAATAAAATACCGAGATACAAATCGTCTACAGTGATCTATTTCAAAAAGAGCCCGATATTTCGTGTGAACATCCCAGGGAATATTTAAATACCAGCTAAGCCTCTAGATCCTATCACTTAACCAAAGAACCTTCAAAGTACCCAACAAGCTTCGGCAAGCCACTCTCATAATCACCATACAGATCCCCATGAGTCCGTCTCTGCACATTATACGCACGCAAGCCAACCCTCGAAGTTCACGCAGATCACATGTCACTCGTCACATGATTACTGATCAAGACCTGCAAGTTTTTGCTAGCGGCGCCAGCATGGCCTCAAAAGCAAGAGAGGTAAGAATTCAACTTGAAGTTGGTTTGCCTTTATATGGCATGTTGCAGGTGCAACCAAGTGCCAAAGGCTGCCCCTTACCGATGATAACAATTTAAGCGAGGCAAGGACCTTGGTGATCCCTTTTTTTCTCGTCACTACTATAATATGAAAATGAAAACATTAAGAAACAACCCTAAAAATACCTCTAAGGCTAATAACCGATACACAAGCTCATGCCAAGCAGTGAGGGATACTTCGGCCTTGTCGGCGGACGAACAGCACACAGTCATGTGAGGCCGTCGGGGTTTCGCGATCAAAAATTGACCGACCACCGTTTCTCGCCGAATTGCAATGAACCCCATTCCACCAAGGTGGTTCGCTCCACCTCTGCACCGGACCACCCACAAACAGGAACAAGAAGAACAAACAAAACCAGAAGAAAGGCTACGAACTGTCCCGAAAACAGTCACAAGCCTCAGTCACGAACACAATGCAGTTCATCCGCTTTGCCGCACCCGTTGGTCTCCGGGACGGGACCGGAGATGGGAAGAGCTGAAAGGTCCTGCCAGAACCCCCTCGGCAGAAACAACAAACCTGGAGGAGATGAGCTTTATGCTCATGTTGAAGCATGGAACGGAACAGTCGGCTTGAGGCACATTGCTCATTAATTAAGAGAGATTAGGCATGGCCAGCTCGATGGGACGGTCATTTGCACATCTTATGCTGTCACCAGGAACCTTGAGTATATTTTAGGTTTCGGCTTCAACATTCGGCCGCAGGGTTCAGTCCGAGAGTGGCTTGTCTAAATGGAGGTTCCTGCTGTGGACACCCTGTTTAATTCAACGACAGTATCGTCAAAGCTTACAGAGAGTGGCTTTTCGTTCAAGGCTGACAAATTCGAGATCTGGGCTAAATGTCTTCAGCAACAAAGATGGATGCTCTAAGATATTTTGTCTGGCTGACCAAATAAATGCAGGATGGAGAATACAGAAAATCTTATGATCCGATCAGAGCAAGTCATCGACCTGGATGGCACTAAATATCAGAAATATTCGACTACTACAAGGCAATTCGCCAGCCTGGTCAAGATATTCTATGACTTCATGGAGCTCAGTCTATTTAAGGTCTGCACAAATGTGCACAAAATATGCATATCTTTCTTTCCTGTCATTAAGATTTTCAGAGCAAGAGAGATCCAAACCCCAAGTTGATACAAGGCTGTCCTATCCGTCCTTTCTGTCCTATCAGCCTTGTGGGTAGGCTGGTATGCAATTGCAAGACAAAATGGATGGAGATGGGGGTAAGTCCTTGCTCCGCTCCGGACTACTCAGCGGCCGAAGAGGCGGAGCAACACCGCGACGCTAATAATATCCTTGACGTTGAGCATCATTTTGCCAAGGCACACTTTTTCTCAGGCAAGGCAGCCAGCCTCATATACTGAAGGTCACAGCCTTGCCAATCTCCTACTTGTCATCCATATTTTCCTCTCTACTTTGGCATTATCATCATGGCTTTGAATTTTGGCTCGGAGTTCCTGGTATCTATGCCTCCTATTGAGACCACACTGCCATTCGAGGAGATGGTGGATAACCGGGCGAACCTCACGAAGCATCGTGACACATATTCATTCATCGACCCATATCGCTTCAGGAATAAGCTCAGGGGTAAAGTGGTTTTGATCACACAAGCTCATCGCGGGATTGGTCGATCTACCGCAGTTGCATTTGCACGTAAGACAACATTCATTTCTCATAATTCTCCAGGCTTTTTGCCTACTTTTTCTGGCCCCTTTTTTGGTTCTCTTCCTCCTCCTTTTCAATACCGAACATTTCGTGACTTCAGTTAAGTGAAAGTCGAAAACATTGCTGACTCACCGTGAATTCAGAGGCAGGAGCATCAGTCTGCTGTATTGGCCCAAATGCCGAGTCCCTTGAACCTGTTCTCCGCGAGATTAAGGAGAAGTTTAGCACTCCAACATTGGCTCTAACAGCCGACCTCCTCGCCCCAAATGCTTCAGCCCAGATTGTAAAACTGGTAGAGCAGTATCGCGGACCAGTCGATATCCTCATCAACATCACACCCGCTTCATATGTACGGCCTTTCCACCAAGAACCCGACATTATGAAGGACTGGTGGCCGAGTATGGAGGCCAGTCTTCGTGTTCCCATTGAACTGATACACGCCGTTCTTCCATCCATGATAGAGCGTGGACAGGGCACGATAATCAGCACCACGCTTATGAGCGCCGTGGTGCAAGCCCCATACCTATCGGCACACAGCACCGGCACCGCTGCACTGCTCAAGTTCCATCACCATCTCCATTCAGAAACTTCATCGAAGGGAATTGCGTCTTTTCCTGTGCATCCAGGTCTGGTACCCAGCCACATCCACGATCCCAGTAGCCTTTTCCAAGGGCAGCCAGAGCATGTTGGGCAAGAACCTGGATTCCGAGATAAGATGACCAATATTGCGATGAACATGGAGTGGAGTTCTGCAGGTCTCGCGAGTGGAACATTCCTTGCGCTCTGTGCGGACCCGCGAGCGAAGATCTTGAGTGGGCTTTATGTCAATGCTGAACGAGATATGGAAGAGGTTATTCGGAGCATGGAGGCAGATTGGGGTGAGAGAGTGAGGGAAGATAGACTTTACCTTTTGAAGGTTGATGAGTATTGATGGGTATGGGAAATGAGTAGGTTCTGATTTGGGTGTTATGTTACTGGTAGATGGAATGGGATCTGGGTACTGGGAAAGAGAAAGAACAAAGGACTATAGACTGTATAAATTCGCAATCACTTCTCAGGCTTCACATTGTTGCTCCTCTTCAGGAAGATGAGAGCTGTGGCTCGCTTACAGATCGAGAGCCAAGTCGGTGGAGAAGGGGCCAGGCCATGTGAACTCTGTTTACCTTCCATGTCCAGCTCCTCACCCAGCCTCGGAGATAAGATCACATCAAAACCCAAGAAACGAGAGTACCGAACTTCCCTCACCCATTCTAGTCAAAACCAAGCATCCCACATCCCACACCCCACCCCTCCCACACGAGTAGGGATCACACGCGATCTCGCTTGACCCCCACAAACAAACCCCGCGAGCACCCCGAGACATCTCCCTCCCACCCATCAACACAAGCATCTCGGACTGAGATATCTAATCACGAACAGCCTCGCACCTGACCCAATACAACAACAAGACTAGCTAATCTAGGTATGACTTTGATCTGAGAAGCTCATCATCAACATTCACATGTCCCTTGTCCTCGGAGACATACGGTACCGTAGTTGAGCACCCCTCGGCAGTCAAGCACACGGCTACGAATGATTACTTTTGAGACCAAGTATCGAGGCATTCATACAAAACACACCATCTCGATCACCAACAAACAAAGATAGCCGCGCGATCCGACAACCGAACCCGGATACCGTCGTACCCATCTAGCATCTCATCCTCACTCCCAAATCTTCAGGACCAATACAGTGTTAAATCTGAGCTCACCCTCGTATATACAACAAAAAACCAACTAATCCATCCTCCTCCATCGTACAACCCCACTTGCTGAACTCAGCACTTCTCATTCTCACTTCCGCTAGTGACTCTACTTACCAAGCTTTTCACGCCCTTCCAACATCCCCGTCTCATAGGTGCAGTCTACGACAAGCGAAGAAGCGAAAAGCCCGGAACTTTACTTTGGACCCCAACTTTCTTACTTCCCTTTCTCCCTTACCTACCTAGGTAGTAAATTACTGTTCTTACGGTGTAGGTTCGAGGAGGGGCATTCGCTACCGAGCGGGGAAGTGTCAAAAAGTCAACCCACGTAAGCAGTGAGCCACTCTGGCACCACTCACGCACGAGACCAAATCCACCACCACTCCGCAAAAGGCAGAGAGGGGAACATTACATTACCAATCTGGAATTGCAAAGCAAGAGGAAATGTATTTGAAATAAGTGCCTTTTAAGGTTCTGAGTCTGAGCGACTGGATGAGAAGATGAGGGGAGGAGGGATTCTTAGATCCGAAGGCCGAAGCTTAGGATATTTTGTACTGTAGAAGGATATGCCCTTCTTGAACCGTACTGGATAGAAGGATAGCTGGATGGATGGTTGGATGGATGGATGTAAAATACACACCGGATATGATTCACATCCTCTCACCACACCTCGCCGATCCCAAAAGGGCGAAAAGACGCTGCGATGGGTTGGGTACACCACAGTAGATTCCTGCAATGCCGGACGGCATGTCCAGTCAGTCACTCAAATCCGAGAAGTCCAAGTGAAGCCGTGACACCCCTCCCTCTTGAAGACTAAAACCATAAAGTGCGATCATGATCAGATAGAACCGCCAACCATCAAGCACATGCATACCGTTACAGTACAGTACCGGCTCCGGGAATGCCACACTCCTATGTCGGCACTCACTCAGTTCAGTGCCCATTCAAGTAAATAATCAGATTAACAGTTAGCGCGCCCACACCCTCGAAAAGAGAAATCGCAACACACCTGCAGCAGCCTCAAAGTTCAGTAAGCCAACTAGCCACTCACTCTCCTCCACGATCGTGGCAATAATCGCAATCGCACTCACCGTCCAACTGAATATGAACCTGCATATTATATCATACCTATAAGCTAACCATACCTAGGTACGAGTAGGATATCAGCCTGCCTTCAGGCGGTCTCACTACGCCGTAAGACAAACCCCGCAATAACGCTTCAGGCTTCAGGGCTTCAAGCCTCCAACAGATTTCGGGGCTGACCGATGCGATCTCATCTCACTCTTTACCAACAAGCCATTTATATGCAATTGCTGCGGATGACAACCGCTAAAGATCCAACCCTATTGATTAAAACTTTGAACTTCGCCTCAAATAATCCCTCCGTCTTGCATCGTGACCTTTGACCTTCCTTTGATGGGGATGAATCATTCATGCCTGGATGGATGGATGGATGCAACTGCGATATCCCGTTGAGGAATATCGCCATCGCACCATCTCAATAACCTTTCCCAGTGCCGGTAGCGACCGGTATTGCCAATTACAAAGCCCCAAACCCTATCCCCATCATGCCTCCCTCATGACGCAGACGGAGAAACACCACTCTCAAATGCAAAATCCCAAATGCCAAATTAAGACAACAACGATAAGCATCATCACAATCATTGTATTAAATAATCAACGACAAAATGATCCGATATCCACATCATCGATCTAGATCCTCAGCCCATTAAAAGGTCCCATACAAATTTCAAATCCCAGGGCTGAATAATCCCCTTCAACCACACAAGAAAAGTGCAACCGTGACACCCCTACCCTATCAGATCCCACGTCACACTTACCTTATCCATCCAGACACCCGTCCAGATCCCTCCCACCCCTGGCACACATCCACCCACCATCCACCCTCCAGAACCCAACGCACCGGAAACGCACGGCAAGCGAGTACGCGAAGGGGAAGCGGAAAGGATAAAGCCCAAGGCCCATCCGATGAACGGCTCTCGTACATTCCGCGCTGCTGATTGGATAGATGGTACAAGTTGGCGGTGAGAAGGATGAAGACTGTTTAGTTTACCGTTTTTTGTTACTGCGCTTGGCGAGGCGAGGCAAGACAAGGCAGACGGATCAAAGGCTCAGCGAGGCCGAGTACCGTACTCGTACTTTACCTACCTACCTACTGCTACCGTTTAAGTTGAAGCAGCCTTGACTTGAGACTTCCGATTACCGGTCTGGAGTTGACATTGGGATGGAGATAGTGTAGGGTCGTTATTAAGGGAGAACTGTTACTGAAGGGTGTTGCGATATTTGTGATTAATGTATTCCACTCCTGTCCTGTAACTCAAGGAAAAATAGAAATGGTAATGGAACTACCAGACCGCTTTATCAAAAGATTGGCGGTCTTGTTGTTTCAAATGTTTCAAATGTTGAGCTGTGTTGTGTTGTGTTGAGCAATTACTCGTACCTACTCGGCTGAAAAACGCGTGCGCTGTGCTGTTGTGTATGTGCTGGTCGGGCACGGAAACAAAGACGATGAGTGGAAGTGGGATTGCGATTGGGAGTGGGAGTGGAGATTCAGGGTCCCGCATTAGTGCACCTCAAACCCCACCAGAGCCAGCCAGCGGCGGGAAAGGGAAAAATTTAAGGTACCCAGGTATGAATCATCGTGAAGTTTTCCGTTAGAATTTTTTTTTCATTCAATTATTTTCAATGTGGAGATATGGTTCGGATAATTTTCTGTGGTTAAGGTAGTTACCTAGTTAATAATGAAAAGGCGACTTTAAAAAATTGTGTCCCGTAGTGCGGTGGAGATTTCCCGGGAGAGGATGGTTTTTTTTAAAAATTGTGGAGTTCTTGTTTATTTTATTAATCACGAGCCCAGCTAAAGGGAAAGGAAAGGAACGGACGGGGTTTAAGTTTTATTTACACCGAGCCGGATGGATAGCGGAAGGCGAGATGGCAACGGACACGGAGGAGCGGGGCATAGTATAATCGCAAGCAGTCACAAGCGAATGCATATTGATCATTGAAAGAAGTGTGAATGTTTTTGAGTATGTTTTTGTGATATTGTTCATGTAACTAATTGTAGCTCGACCTCTTTATCGAGGGAGCACTGAAATATTCCTTCCCATTAGACAGTAGAGAAAAAATCGTTCCTCCCTTTAACTCCTCATTGAGTGGTGTGAACCGATTTTGTCTCCCGTCTCTTTCTGTGATGCCCATTCATTTCATCCAATTCATCCCATTCTCCTTTCTGTACAAAGTTTCTGATCCCCCTATATCCCATGACCCCCAAGAAATGAAAAAAAGAAAAAGTGGTATTTGTTTTGTTGCTTCTGAAACGCCGTTCCCAATGCTTCGCTGAGAAATCGCTCAAAATAATCGCTGCAGACCCATCCCTTTGAAAACCAAGTGACTCGATGTTGTTTGGCGAGGCTCAATAAACGCTGATTGCGGATATCAAGCCCGGTTGCGTCCTTTGTGGGAGGTAGAAGCCCTCCTCGAAGAAGGCTTGCTGTTCGGACTGTGGTATCGAGCCGGTTGGCTTGTTGGAGTAGAAGGATGTCGTTGCGATCTTTTGCTTCTCAGAGAAGGTTGGGAGTGCGTTGTTTGGAGGCGATGGTGGCATGGACTCGTCTTCTGAGGAGTCGGAGTCGTGGTCGAGTTCGGGAGGTTGTTGCGAGCGGGAAGGTGTGAGGTGTAATTGCAGACCCTCGAGGTCCTCCTCGCCATCATCCTCGAATTCCTCCTCTACTTCGGCCACGATGGAGATGGTGCTGTTTGAGCTGACCCGTTGTAATTGTGCGAAGCCAGTGTCCATCTCCATATCGTCATCTGAGTCGTATTCGCTGTCTGAGTCGGAGGAGTCGGCGTCCTCTGCTTGCCAGTCCTCCTCAGGGTCCTCCACTATTGTGTCTGCCCATTGGATGTGCTTTGGCTCTTCTGTCTTGGTGGCCTTCTTGACGGATTGATTGAACCAGCTCTCTTGTTCTTGCTCAGCTTCAGCAAGCTCGAGCATCAAGGAATCGAGAAGGTTGGCGTGGCCGACGAGAAGGCGGAGGTTGTGGTCTGCTCGGGCAGCCTCAGATGAGAGCTTGCCGCGAGCAGTGTGTGCGAGGTAGTAAGTTTGAGTAACAGACATTGCCTTTCGCTTCAATGGAGATGATGTTGATGATGAGGATGAGGAGGAAGAAAGTGGTGATCTGGAGAGAGTCGACATTTTGTATGGTGGTTGTGCAATTATGTGCTTTGATGAATGACTCAAGGCAACACTTTTTGGCGAGGCCGAGGACCGGTGAACGGAAGGCAGGCCGAGTTAGTGTTGAGCAGGGCGTCGAAGATGCAAGAAGTAGCCAACTCGAGTTCTGTATGTTTGATCGTTGTTGCGGTTGATGTTGATTGAGTTTGGAGATGTTGTTGAAGTAGCTGTGAGTGTTGATTGAATGTTGCTGTTGTTGTGTGTGAGTTGAGATGGATGTATTGGAATGGAGGTCATCCTTTGAGGGTCGGTGGGTTTATTATGTATCCAGCTGATTATTCTCGTACAGCACTCCAGACACCGTACCCCGAACAAGGCTCAAATAAAAGCCGACAGCTCCGTTTCTCTCGTAAGGCCGCGAGCAGGGGGGTGGGAGCAGGGGATCATCCACATCCACATCCGCATCACTTCGCACCCCTGCCACGAGTCATCCATCATCAGGGCGCACGCACGCACGCACACACGCACTTCGCACTCTTAGTCTCTGACCGTACCGTACTCTCGAGAGTTCAGTCCCCCCGCTCCCCTTCGCTTCTCGCTTTCCTAAGCAGTCGGCCTTCAGACTCACCGCAACTACGAGCCTTGCCAGACTGGGTAACTGAAGTGTCCGCTCGGGGACTTCTGTTTCCCATGCCATGCACATGTCCACCGCCTCTGTTCTTGTTCTCGTTCTTTGTCCATGACATGGCCAGCGGAGCATCAGCCTTCCATTCCATCATCAATCAAATCAAGCCCAAGGAATTAAACTCAAACTCCGAATGCGAAAGCAAGCCACATACTCGTTCCTACGGTGCTGCACTGCACTCCAGTACTACTGTGCTGTACTGCACTGCACTCACTCGATTATTTGATTGTGAGCCTAGATGAGCCATCGGTCCACGATGACTCTATTCCCCCTCCAACGTCTAAGCAATAGCCTACCTTACGCTACAGTACCGAGTACGCTCTGCTCTCACAGCCCCTCAGCCAGCCAGTACTGTGCTCTCAGGCAGCCAACTCCGTACCCCCTATTCCGTAAATGCCCTCTCCCTACTCGTAACCTGTGACAACTACTGCTGCCCTGACTGCTTCGTGCTTCTTCCATCTCCTGCACATCTCCGCCGAGACGGCTGACACGCTGGCTGGTATGGCCTTTAGGAGTTAACGACCCCTTAGGACCACGCCCTGCCTGCCTGGCCAGCCAGCCAGCCAAAGCTGACAAACGCCTTCAGACTGCCTCATTTGCTTTGCACCAATGCACCAATGCACCCAGACCCTTTTCTTTGTTACAAAGCAATAGCATTCCAGTTGATTGATTAAGAATGAAAGAGAAGGGGGAAAACTCAAATGGTTTCCAATCCCTTCTCAGACTGTCTATGATCCAATTGACTGCCGAAACCAATAATTAATCACTGAAAGCGGGCAATGATGATCTACTATCTGACCCCAAGTGGAACGCAAAGGTGTTCACTTTTTTTCTTTCATCAATTTGAAAGAGAGAGAGCTTGGTCCTCCATGATTAGGAATTGCGGTGCGCAACTGTCGGTAGGCAGGCTTTCTGCTGCGAATAGTGAACATCCCATCTTAGCGCGACTGCTTGTTCCTAGCCGCGTGGAGTAGATTGAAATCGTGTGCCTGGAGCATATGCTCATCCCATCTCTGACTCTACTCTCCGCAAATTCAAATCTCCAATCTGTATTAAGATGAGGTTTAGTTTTGTTTTAATTCCTCCGCATCGCATTGCATTGGAAACGGATGAGATGAGCCACACAGCCTCCACATCCACGAAACCATACGGCGGACCCCCGCCTGCACAGTACGAGTACTGAACAGATAGATTACCAGATCTGGCAAGTTTGTACGATGCGGCGCGAACGTACATCGTTCCTCGCTGGCAGTGTCGACGACGCTGCAACGCCGGCGTGACGAATAGCCCAGTGGTTTAATCTGGCAGCCTGGGATCCTAATCGAGCATGCCTGACGCCCTGCTCTTGGATTTCGTTGGCTAACATGCGAATCCGACGATGACAAGGCGCGGAGGAACTGTTCAGCGACCGTCGGGTTGGATAGGCTGTGAGTGGCTTGCACCAAGCCCGTCCGCAGCACGTAAGCAACCCATCTGTAACAGGAAGGCTTCTGTAACGTGTCAATCAACCAATCCTTCAGGCAGCGTAATTATCCATTTCTCAAATCAATCAATTCAATCATGATCGATCGCACAAGCCTTTTCGGTTGAGCAACCCAGAAAATGCCCGCTCTTCTGCACTTCTTTGACGCATGTGTGACGACTTTTGGTGATGGATGGATGCCCTGCCACTTCTCGGATTCGGGTAGCCTCTTCGTCATTCGCAGGATTAACTCTAAATCCCCCTCGCTTAGCGTCACCACAGTGTACAGGTCATCAACGTGCATCTCAGCCATGGGAATTCGCACCCAGATGTTTCCGTGGACCATCCGCTCGTACAGTACTGGACTGTGCGTGCGACGATGCGAGATGCACAGTATGCATCGGGATTTGGAAGGCTGGCTGGCAGGCCTTCTGGACCACCTTCTCGAAGGTTGCTCAATCCGGATAGTCCTAACTGCTGGCGGACCGTGGAGCCCGGGACTGTACAAACTACAAAGCCGTGGCCATCCCCAGACCCATAATGTGCAATTTTTTCCTCAATGACGCAGTCACGACGTATCTCTCATCTCAAATCGAGACAATGAACAATAATGAGTCCAGACGTCCATGCAGCAATGCCTCAAGGTGAGGAGTCACAGGCTCTCTCTGATGCAATAACTTTCTTTCCGCAACAAGCCGCTATTATGATGATCACTTGCTCTTGAAGCTTTGCGAGAATAATTCGTAGATTGTTGTCGCCGCGCTCCTGCACATATTCGTGGTGCCTGGCCTGGGAATTGGTTCAGATCCGAAGTCCGAGTCGACGGACGACGAACCAGTTTGCGAGCAGCACTGGTACAGTACGTTCTCCTTTACGATAGGTACGAGCCAACCAACCAGATGCTAGCGCCAAGTCAATCAGCAATGGGGATTTCGAAGCGAGCGGGATTCTTACGGCCGATGTAAAATCCGCCTTTGCTTTGAGTTGAGCCAAGCCCAAGCCTTGCCTTTCCGTGGGGATTTCTAAGATCCGACGGATTTGGACACAAGCTTTAACCTTAAGTTCGAGCTGGCCCATCCCATTGGTCACCCTACGAGGCTTCGGGTTCGCATTGCTCAGCAAACCCGAAGGTGGGGGCGGTGACTCGTAGATCATGTCCCTCCGATCGACGGCGGAGTTAAAGCAAGGCCGATGAGTGGAAGGATATGCGAATGCTGACTGTGCCTGTCGTAAAAACCACCATGGAGATAGCAGTTGTACAAGGCTGAGTAATTCCAGTGTTTGTCGGTTTAAAACCACTCCATGCCCATCACTGCTTGTTAACGTGGTTTGGTCCTTGCTGCTGGGGGTGCCGCAACCGGATGTAGGTCCATTTGGTAGCGGATATCCATCCATCCTCTCTGAGGTGAGATTATGCTTTGCTGTCGTCCCAAAACGGTTTGTCATTGCGGTTGAAAATATTCTCACCCACATCCCTATTTCCGACTTCCCCTTGCGATAGACGCTGGAATAATAAGATTGGTAGTACTCTCGCTGACTTGTTCTCCATAGCTGGAACCTTTTCGATACTCGTATTGCCGCAACAGGCAACTCGGGCGGTGGTGCTGATTTTTTTGACATAAGCATGAGATGAGATTTGAGGCTGTATAGCCCTATAGACGGCGGCTATTCTCCTTTTGACCCTTAGGACTCTCCGAGGCTTTGGAGACGGCGCTGACCCGAGGGCGATGAGATGAGCCTTGCAAGCAACAAGCGCTCGTCAAAGATGTTTTGGATGGTGGGTCAAGTTTATGTCAAGCAGATGATGAAATTTGAGGTACAACCCGAGTGAGGTTGAAGTACCTAGAGTTCATCCGTTGCAGGTGATCCCATCCATGGATGGCAGCCACGTCCCAGGAATACCCGAAAGGACTCCAATCCGTCTGCAACCACGTGACCGGAAATGAAGGCAGAATCTGGGAATTCGACACTGGCTCTCGCTGGCTCGGAAGTCATCAATAATATGCATTCCTAGACGTCCTACAAGGTCAAACGTCTCGCGCGACGAGAGGCACTTCACAGCGACCAAACTGAGACGTGCAATAAACATCTGAAGACGTTGTTGGGATCTAAATCACGTTTACCAGAAGCGAGCAAGAGCAACACCAGGAGCTCCTTCCCGACGAAGGTTCTCCAGGAGATACGATACGATACGGCAAGATACGACAGACGGCTTCAATTGCCAACTGGCCTTTCACCTCCTTACAAACGTTCTCCACGCATCCTTTCGATGAAACACCTCTAAACATCGGACGGCATTTAAGGTTAATTTCGCCCGATCCGCGGCATAACCTCCCGCAGATGAGCGACCCGACCATTTGTCTCAGATCAGAATACGGTACTTGTAAAGGCGATTTAAAAGAAAACCACGGACAGGGTACGGTACCTGAGTCTCAACCAGGTTCGTCAACCCAGGAACAGCATACCCGAGATACGAATGAAACACCCCAAGTACCCGAATGGAGAAACAGATATGAAGGATGAGTTTGTCTCAAACGGGTCGGAACGGTCTCAACACCATATTGAAGACAGATTCAGAGTTCTGAGTTGACGGTGCGATGGTTCTTTGTGAGGAAGGTTTGGATTTCGGTTGTGCTCAGACTGGGGATAGTGAGGACCTGGAATTCTCTTTGTTCTCAGATTGAATTCAGCGATTGCTGATGTATCAGAGCGGATATGGCATGAAATCAGTTCTGAGACTCACTCAAGTTCAGAGCTTTGAGGTTTTGAAGTCTCGGGTTTGGAAGCTTCAAGCTTGAATGCCGATGGCAGATGTTCTAGACCACCCCCTTTTCTCCTGTCGAGCTCTTCCAGAAAAGCAACTCTGTCATAGCTTTCCCCCTTGCCACTTCGCATTGGCAAAAGAATCATGGCTGGGTCGCAGCGTCTCGAGTTGACCCATTCCAGGTTGATCCCAAGGATTCACGTGACCATCTCAAAATCAGAAACATGAGCCTTTGACGCACAGTCCCAAACTTGAGAGGCGAGTCCTCGGCGTCTATCTGATCACAGAATTGTGGCTCTTATATTTTACGCCATTACTGCGCCATAAACTACGATCTGCAACAAAAATTGGAAAGGTTGAGTGAGGTCAACGCATGTGACTTGTGCCGTGGGAGCTCCAGATCGGAGTTGGAGGGCAGGAGACACATATGGAACTGATGCTGATGCTTAGCCAGTTCAAAATGGCCGGGGAAAGTTGCTACGGAGGATCTATTCTCCTGATGCTACCTATATTATGGTCTACAAAAGCACCTGAGCCAGTATCAGGCAACTTGCAGGTAAGTTTGGGTCGAGTATGGCTGGCAACTCTGCCAAACTATCATTATTGTTAGAAGAAGGATCTTGTTTATTCTTATTGTTTGTCATTCCGATATTTTTTCCTTGTTCTGTAAGGTAAAATGCTCTCCTTGATTTCTAGGGAATGTAGATTTGATGGCGCACATGTTTCCCGCTGCTCTCCCCATCGCCAGTCTCCTAATGCTAGCCAGAAGTTTTTGGCTATAATCATTTTAAGAAGCATTTCCAAAATATTGGAAGTCGATTAACCGTCCGGTTTTCGCAGGTCTCGGTGATGGTGGTGGTTCGTCGGAGTGTTTCGGTGACTTTCACCATCGGCAGCATCGTCACCAAAAGCCCCTGCCAGGTCCGAAAGAAACGTCAGAGAACGGAAAAAGGTGTCCATGATCAGTTCATTGATAAATAGTCAAGTCAAATTTAATTCCCATTCTATCGAAGTGTCGAGGTTGCACGAAGTCCTCATCTTCACCCAAACCCCCGGGCTGGTACCGACGACCGACGCCAATTTCACATTGCAGGCCAACTTCAACTTCAAAATAACAAAATGTCCAACACGCCCATCACCTCCCTACCAGGGTATCCCTATTTCTACGCCATACCAATAAACGGATTCCTCCGCGACGGACCCGACAAAACACCAGCAAAACGATCCAGCAAAAGCCGTCTCCAACAAACTCGGCACTCCCTCCCACCACCTCCACCACAATACACCCCTACTCCAGCATGGTCACCTTACATCCTCGAGGGTCTCGCCGAACTAGACGGGCTCAATGAGATCCCTATACAAATCTACCCCGATCACCAAAGACCTTACGAAAAAGCACAAGAACAGATCATCCGCCCACATACAACACCGCCTGAGATGACGAAGACGATGATCCAGGGGCGAAAGCCTCGCTTCCCATCCCTGAGGACGAAATATTCCTGGAGCGGAGCGCAGTATAGACCACAAGTCTCGAGTCCCCTCTCTTCATCGAGTAGCGTGGATAGTTTCCCAGATCTGTGTACTATCGACGAGCACAAACAATATCAAGATCGAGAGCCTAAACACAGCAATACGAGGACTTCGCGTCGGGGCGATGTGTGTGAAATGGAGGGGAGTGGCGGGGATGGGATAGGTGATGAAGAAAGAGTTCAACTCGCGCTTATTGAGAGTATTTTCCTGATACTGCATGATCTCCAACCGACATATTTGCCCCAGCAAGAGAGGATGGCGTTGAATGCTGTGCCGAGGCAGAGGCCGTCGAGGAAATATAGCCTTTTGAGACAACCGTCTGTGAGGGTGTCGCCTATGTTTGTGAAGTGATGGTTGGACTTGAGTGTTGTTGGGGAACTGGTGGGCTTGCCATGGAGATTTTGATGGGAATGGATGGAGATGGTTTTGGATGTGTTGCTAGGAAATACGCACCATTCAGTCGGTGTATGGGGAAATTGAATTCACTGTGGAAGATTGATACTTTATGGATATGGTGACTGGAGCGCTCCCTGACATCGAAGGGCGGGAGCTGGCGACTTCGCCAGGAATTTTAGGAGGAGATTTGAGAATTTTCTATCCCTCAGTACCTTTCATTTCCTCTGTACAGCACTTAGCAATATTAATGACTGTTGAGATTAGAAAAAAAACAAGTCTATTACCTTTCATTCTCAAGCAAGCATCTTGAAAGCTCTGCCTGCACATATTCTTGATTGCCTTGTAATTACATTACTATACTATCCAAACTTCTACGATGGCCTCGGGGCCTGCTATCCGAGCTCGTGTCTACTCAATCTCATATACAGTAAATACAGTATGGTTCCAACTCCCATGGCGGGAGTTGCTTCATCTCTCACATCAAACTCTTCCCTAGCAAGCCTCACAACATCATACTCCCCATTTTCCGCATACAATCAAGCTATCATCACCCCGCAAACCCCTCAAGGAATAGCCTCATATATAAAGTCCCCAACCTGCGGCGGCCTCAAAAAATCCTCCGGCGTCTCCTCCGGAATCTGCCTCTCCTCCGCCCAGCGTCTAATACCCTCAAAATTCTTACACTTATGCTCGGTATTGAAATCCACAAACGCTTGCGGGTACTCCCTATCCCACCAGATCTGGCCCAGCAGTCCCGTGTCAGGCGTACACATCAGCTGCTGGCGGATTATATCCAGGCAGTGCGAGACGTGGAACTGCACGATGTTGTCTTTGTTGACGAAGGCGCCTTTGCCTTGAGAGCGGTAGTAGTCGATGTTGTAGTAGAGGGATTTCCGCACGAGGTTCAGGCAGTGCAGGTGGTGGAGGCCTTCGACGTTGGCGGGGAAGCCGCCCCCGTATTTGGGGGAGATTTGTACTTGGTCGGGTTTGAGGCCGGATTTTGGCGCTTCGCTGGTTGGGATTGTTACGCTTCTGTCTGTGGGATTTTCGTTAGGAATTTTCTATTTTTACTTTTTGGGGGATGTTGGAGGTGGAGGTGGAGGTGGAGATTGGGATGGACTTACAATCTATTCCTAGAGATTCCCAGGCGGCATCGACTTCAGAATCGGGTCCTCCTGGGAGTCGGAAGACGTTCTCTTTCATGAATGATCCATTGAAACGGACCATGTGGTAGTTATTGTCTACCTCGTTCAAAATTGGAGCTTTTTCAGTGTCAGCTTCAGAATTGAACGTGTTTGATTCAGAGGCATTTACAGTATTTCTGGACATGCTCTAAACAATATCCATTTGTCCAACGACTTCCAATCCAAGTCCCCAGACCCAGAAATAGGACGGAGAAAAATATTGAAGAAATGACAGCAATCCAGATCGGAACTCCTCGAGGCTGCTTTTTGAATGTTGAACCTGATTCCTGCGAGAGCAGTCCCTCGCAATCATCTGCGGATTGAGAATCGCTCTCGCTCTTGTCTTCCACTTTTTGGTACTTCATTTCGGCTTAACAGACAAAACTTGTCGAGTTGAAGATGGATTTGACAGGAAAGAAAGTAATCTTTCGAATAAGTGAAGTTTCTCTTGAGATTCGATAAAAGTCTGAAAATATCTCAATGGCTTGGTGTACAAAACATACAAAAAAACGAGTACAAAAGATAATTCGAAGGGCCGAAAGCCAGATTCGCGTCCACCAGGGTATTTACAGCCTCGAACTAAAGCCATCACCCGGTCACTATGACATGATCCAAATTCTCATCCTGAAATTCGTCTCTGCGTCGGGCCTCTGCAGGCGCCATGCTGCAGTAGTGTGCTAGCAATCAGGCCAGCCCACCAACACGAGGCGCTGAGGTGGCGTTGGCGTTGTTTTGGTGCAGCTACATACATGGATGCATGCAGTAGCCTCACTCATCATGGACTTTTTAGATTGACGGAGATATTAAATTCTGGTACTCAGTAAAGGCAAACAAAACAAATACGAGAAATGATGACCTCCACCACTACTCATTAACCCCGCATCACGTAGTGTTACCCCTCCATACTGTACTGTAGAGCACTGTAAGGGTCTTGCCAAGACGCCGGCCCTCCGCTTACTTCGACGACGATTCTCGAAATAGATGCTCGAACTCTTCTTCACAACATCACTCGTTGACATCACCCAGACTCATTCTTCAGTGGCTCACTCCGTTGGGAATAGCCTCGTGTTTTCGCCAGTCCGTTGACAAGTAGTTCTTCCTAGAAGCTGCTGAAATCATTCAATCGGCGATCACGACACTGCTGAAGCTTCACGGCCAGAATGTCCAATTGCCTTTTCAGCTCATACTATGGTACCACCAAGTTACATCCCTCGGTTATGCACAGAACAAGCTTCTCCAGACTCTACAATAGTACGAGAATGCGGTGTGGGTGCGCACTCGCCAGTCCGGGGGGGGTGCTGTTCTTATGCAAGGCTACGCTTCTATACGAGATTCCAAGTTGACATCGAGCCTAGCTCCCGCATTTCCTTCCCCAATGCAGATTGTCGTGAGCATCATCTGATGATGATTGAAAGCAAGCTGCATGTACCTATTGATTGCAAATACGAAAAGTCCGCATTAGGTTCCACAAGAAAAAGGCGACCGGCCTTGCACATCAGATTCGGCAATTGAGGATTAAGTCATTTTTATCGCCATCGCGATTCAACGTTGCGTCTTTAGCACGAATTCTGGTACGAATTCGACCGAGGGTACTCGCAGTAAGTCTTCGAGAGTTCGGTTGTTGCTGCCATTGCTCTCAATACGGGCTGTGAAGACGATGGTGTCACTTCGGTCCCATGGAAGCAGCTTCTTGAAGCTGATGGGGAACGAGCAAGGGGGCAACCTCCTCAGGGCAAGGCGTCTTTCGTCCACACCGACCTGCTTTTGCACGTCATCTTTGTTCGGAGCTTAGCCATGGTATGGATATCTGTATATATCCCCTCTTCCGCATGCTGTAATCTCTTTCCGTTTCTCATCATCTTCATCTCCATCTTCATCTTCAACTCGCTCGCATCTACTCAGCTCCGTTCATAGCATACACCCATCACAATGCGTTTCTCAACCCTCACCATCTTCGCAGCTGCTTCAGCAGTATGCGTCTCTGCTATTCCAGCTCCAGCTCCTGAAGCTGCTCCCGAAGCTGCACCAGTCGATTATGGCAAATATGGTGGTAAGTACCCCCGAACCAGTTCAAAAGTATAGAATAAGATTGCTAACATTGGCTTCAGACTACGGCAGTATGTGACTTTCGACCTCCTGCCCACCCAAACTGTTCCCCTAACATTCTCTTGTAGACTACGGCAAATACAACAACTACCCAGCCCCCAAGCCAACCCCAACTCCAAAGGGTACGTCCAGAATCTCATGACCCAACTAACACATCCCTCATTCTGTCTCTCTATACATTAACAAGCAATTCTGACATGAAACTTCCAGGCTATGGAAAGTACGCTTCCTACGGATCTTACAAGCGTGAGCCAGAAGCCGAAGCCGAAGCAGAGGTCGTCGAGAAGCGTACCGACTACGGAAAATACGGCGGTAAGTTGACCTCCCAACTCTAACTCTCAGTACAAGTGACTTTTACTTACGATGTTCCCAAATAGACTACGGCAACTATGGAAAGTACAACAACTACCCAGCCCCCAAGCCAACCCCAACTCCAAAGGGTACGTACAAAATCGCCAAAGTATCCAACACATCCCCAGTTCTGTTCCTCTACACAACTGCAAGCAATGCTGACATTCAATCTTCCTCTAGGATACGGAAAATACGCTTCCTACGGTTCATACAAGCGTGAGCCCGAAGCTGAGGCCGAAGCCGCTCCTGAGCCAGTCGCCGAGGCAGAGCCAGAGGTAGTCGAGAAGCGTGTCGATTACGGCAAGTACGGCGACTACGGTAGTGAGTAACCCCCTTATCATTCCAACCCCCTTTGTACTGTAAGATACATCATTAACCATCAATATCACATTAAGACTACGGAAAGTACAACAACTACCCAGCTCCCAAGCCAGCCCCAACTCCAAAGGGTAAGTCGCCATAACCCCCTGCCTTCCTTTCCTTCTGACTTTCCTTTTTTTTTCTTCAATAAACTGACCTCGATTATCTAGGATATGGAAAATACGCCAGCTACGGCTCTTATAAGCGTGTAGAGGGCGAAGTTGAGGAGGCTGAGGACCGTTAAGGCTTAAGCTAGACGTAGGATCCTCTCATCGGCAGAAGAAAGGCATGGGGAAATCTCTCAGCTTCTTCACTGCAGAAAAGTGGATGATGAAAAAAATATGGTGCCATCAATGGAACAGACCAAGTAGAATAGTTTCATATTTAATGTAATGCAGCTCTTTCACAGTATCCAGAACATACCTGCCTGTTTGCCTGGAAATTGAAAAGTCAACAAGTTTGCTAATTCTCGATCATCCATCCCCTATACAGTAGAATTCTAACCAGATCTGAGCATGCCCATCTTGCAGATGACTACCTCGGATAGAGTTTCATACCATTCAGCAATTAATCTATCTCGCCATCATCAACAAACGCATAATTAAACGTCTTTCTAAAAGTCTTGGTCTACATCATTCCCTACTCGTTATCTTCCCCTCTCTCCTCTCCCCTCTCCCCCTCGCGGCTCCACAACCTAATTCTCACTAACCATTGGTCCCAAGCATATTCAACAGTCTCCTAACATAGGTAATTCTTAGCGTATGGCTAACCTCATCTCCAATCAGTCTCCATTATACTGTGCAGTATTGCGGAGGAGGGTTCAAATCAAATGAATTGTATTTTCTGTTGCACTTCGCAACAGGGACAGCAGCCACATCTCAACCAGCCACTGGACGAAAATCCACTGTGCGGCTTATGTCAAAAACACCACCTCAAATCACCGAATCTCAAAATGGCATTGCCTTACAAGTAGGTAGTATATGTGTGATTCTGTGAATTTGCTTTTTTACTTGCTTGCCTCGGCCTATCTGCTGACGCAGAACTAAAAGACAAACCGAAGAGCGGAGAAATCCAGGACTAGGGTATCTATCTATCTATCTCAACTTCTCAAAAAGAAAATCACGAATGAACGCCAACCCATCCGCTATCAGAAACCCCAAATCAAAGCAAAGCAGCCCAAAACCCACCGCAAGAATGTATCCAGGCCAGGGGAAGAGAATCCTGTAAAAGCCAATCGTCAAACAATGAAGCCCGATGCATGTGTGCCATCATATCAGCCTTCAGCCAGACCCAACCATCAACTCTCCGATCCCTGACTCCATGTTCATGTATGCAAGTATTCAAGTTTATCAAACACCCCATTCCTTGCCATGGCCACCCTTCAACCACTCTCCAGTGACCTTTCTTGGCTCTTCGTCAGGACCCCAGACTTTGCGGAGTTGGATGTTCTTCATGACGTGGACGCGTTTTTGGATGATACCCGCGAACGGCTGGTGGAATCTGCAACCTAGGAGCATGAAGCAGTTGTTGATGTGCCAGGCAGCGGGGTTTTTGTCGCCCTGGAGTAGTAGAAGTGGTTAGTTTTAATCCGTGTTTTTTCCCCCCGAGTAGTATACTTGAAGAATGTGAAGTACTGGGGATGGAAAAACTCACAAAGATATCTCTGACGTGAACCTCTACATAGACATCTTCCATCTCAAGCTTCGAGGGGGCTTTCTCTTTGCTCTTCTTGCGCTTGTTGTTCTTTGCGGGGGTTGAGACGGCAGCAGTAGGGGCAGAGTTTGTGGCGGTGGTAGATTGAACGGAGAGTACCGCATCATCATCTTCTTCAATGACGAGGACTCGGTCTCTGGATTCAACGAAGTAGCGGCATTGGAACCCATCATCAACATTACGCTCAACTTCAATGACGTACTTTGCCTTTGAGATCGAGGCTTTGATATTCTCTGTTGAGGTTTCGGGGAATAGGAAGAGCTGTTCGTCTGTGCTCATCCTATAGGAGGAATCCTCATGTTAGTGGATGTAGGAATTTACGGCTAGTTGGCTTCCAATGAAAGGAAGCGGTAGTGCTGCAGAGATATACGACACAACTCTCGCGAAAGAGCCCTGCAGAGAATATCGTGCACTTGTTTGGAAGGGGAGAGTCAACTTACTTTCCAACAAACGTGCCAATCCAGCCCTTAACGCCTCCATCTCGAATGTTGGGATGAGCGACAACAACAGATCTGTAGGGGAACCTAAAGTCAGCTTTGCTTTTTGAACTTCAGAGCACGTTCTGAGAAAGACAGCTCTTGGAGGGTCAAGTCGGAAAGGAGGGGACCAAGTTTAAGAGGAAGGTGCAAGCATCACTCGAGCTAAGCAAAGTGACGAAGACGAAGAGGAAAAAATGATCCGAAGAGAGCCACTCACTGATTTTCACAGCAGAAGATTGTCTTTGACAACGGATCTGTTGCAACAAATGTTGCTTGGGAGGTGTGGTCGATCTGCGCCATGTTGGTTGATTATATCTTTTGGAGGAAATATGGTTTGTGGATAGAGGAGAAATCTGCTCTTGTTGAATTTGCCGATTTTTTTAGTGCAAGATTGAATGGTTTGAGGAGAGAGTTACCGGAAGGTGCAATTCACCTTTGAATTCATTGACTTGGTTAGGTTAGGCCAAATAGTTGGAGGGACAGGTCCTGGTTATTGAACAGCCTTAAGATGAACGTATTGGTGAATCTGCTGGAAAGGAAGTACGCACGCAGCTCTGCATCATCTTTATTTTCATTCATGTTTACAGTTTTTACCACTTGATCAGACAGCAAGACTAGAAAACAAGGATGAGGTTGTGTATTTGACGGATCTATCTACTGGATGAATGATCATCAAGTTTGCTATAATGTACAGACCAGGGAAGCCATAGCCTGGCTTGTCAGACACGAGGATATCTGTCAGCATATTGAAGACAATTCGAGCTAGATACACTTCTTGTAAGGTCTAAATGGCAGATGCAGAAAAGACATATTTCATTGCGCGGAAGAGATGTGTAATGCAAGTCTAGTTCTTGACAGTGGATACTCCCGGAAACAGTCATAAGAAGGATGTGCAACAAGTCTAACTTGAGAATCTAAATCAGAACGTATCAAAGACTTAAAGAAAGACATAAATCATGTACAATCCTAGCAACAAACAGCACTTTGTTGAAAAATAGGGAAAGTGCGATTCTGTTGGGAAGTTGAAAGGAGATTCCAGCAGAGAACCACAAGAACAGATTCAATACAGATAAGAAAGAAACAATACAAGGATGCACAATACATCAGATACCAAATATCATACCTCTGGCCCTCGTCTCGCTACCCAGGCAAAATATGAACCCTTCTCACCTTTCATCCAGGATCAAACAATTTGCCTGTTTCGCCTGCCGGGTCTCTTCAACAGCCAAAAAAAAAAAAAAGGCAATAAGCCAAGTAACTTCATGTCGAATCAACTCACGCACATGCATCTTTCTTAGAATTGCACTTCGTAATAGGAGCCAATTGCATTGAAAATTATTGTTTACATCAGTCATAAATCCCACTCTCATCCCACCTTTGAGCTCGCTACCCCTGAGGATGCACAACAATAGCGCTCCTGACTCACCGCTACAGAAAGTGCAACTAACTAGCTGGTGGACTTAGTATTGGTGCGGGGGAAAGGTAAGCACTGCTTATTTAAATACCACTCTTGTTATTCGAGACATCTACTTGTTCAACACCTCCCAAACGGAGAATACTTTGTATTAGTCTGCGAAATTCGATAGACAAATCGCTGCCTCTCAATTGATAGAGATGGAGGCTCAAAATGCAATCGTTCTGAATGACCTGTCAGGGTACCTGGGTTCCGATCACCTAGGGGAAAGACAAGAGGAGGAACCATCTCATCAGGAATTTTCACTTCCAAGAGCCGACAGTGGGAAAGATGCATGGCTATTCTTGGCTGCTGGCTTTGTGATTGAAGCTCTCGTGTGGGGTATGTAACTCCTCCATTGAATCTTCTTAGCATCCCGAAGATATATCCGCAAACATTTCTGGACTTTTGTCTAATTCCTTAACCAGGCTTCCCATTCTCCTTCGGTGTCTTCCAAGAGTATTATAGCCATCATGAGCTATTCTCATCAAACTCCTCCGGCATAGCCATCATAGGAACAACAGCCACAGTATACCTAACCCCGTCTCCACCTCCCCACAAACCATTCTAACAACCCCAGGGAATAATGTACATGAGCGGACTGATACTATTCCCAGCATACAAGAAATTCCCCCATCTAGCCAACAACATCAAATGGGCCGGCCTCCCCCTCATGGCAGCGGGTCTCTTCGCCGCCTCCTTCGCCCAGAACGTGTCTCATCTCGTACTAACCCAAGGAGCCATCTATGCCCTCGGAGGATGTATCATCTACTATCCGACTCTCCTGTACATCGACGAGTGGTTCGTGCAGCGTAAAGGTCTCGCGTTTGGGATCATGTGGGCGGGTACAGGAACAGGCGGCTTGATTATTCCCTTCGTGCTAAACGAATTGCTTCAACGATGGGGATTCCGTACCACGTTAAGGATCTGGGCTACCGCTCTTATCGTCCTCTCTTCGCCCCTGATTTACTTCCTGCGTCCTCGAATTCCGGTATCGAGGAACCCGACTTCGCAGCGCTATGTTGGACTTGGGTTCTTGAAATCGCCTTCCTTCTGGCTCTTGCAGCTGGGTCTTGTGATTGAGTCTCTGGGTTATTTTATACCTAGTTTGTACTTGCCGACATTTGCCAGCTCGCTCGGTCTGTCGAGATCGGTTGGGACGCTGTTAGTTGCGCTTCTCAACGCAGCTGGAGTCGTTGCTACTGTCTTGATGGGGATGCTTTGTGATCGATTCCACGTCACGACTGTCATCCTGCTCTCTACAGTCGGAGCCACCATATCGGTGTTCTTACTCTGGGGGCTGTCCACAGCTTTGCCGCTTCTCATCGTCTTTGCCATTGTGTACGGGTTCTTTGCTGGAGGATTTGTGAGTACCAATGCAGGCGTGCTGAAGATGGTTAAAGGTGAGGATCCGACGGTTGATATGGGACTTTTGATTGGAATTATAAGCGCGGCGAGAGGAGTTGGTGCTGTTGCTTCTGGGCCGTTGAGTGAGGCGCTGTTGAAGGGCGACACGTGGAAAGGACAGGCAGGGCTGGGATATGGGAGCGGATATGGAGGTTTGATTGTCTTCACGGGTATGACTGCTGGGTTTGGAGGTGTGGGGTTTCTGGGGAGGAGATTGGGATGGATGTAAAGTGGTTAGAAGGGGAAGAAGTGAATAATCAGGAAAAGTAATTGGTGATGTGATTAGGGGAGGGAGGTGTACAGACAATAGATGGAGATAAACCTCGTTTCACGACTTCGACTTTGATTCGCACAACCACCCAAATTCTTGGGACCCATACCTCTCTCAGTATGTACTTAAATCAGTACTGTCCCTGTCTTAACTTATTAGAGCAAGACCTCGGCGAGTTGGTGAGTCTAACCCGCAACTACCTACCTACCTTGTTCCTTGTGACTTCCTTCGTCTCTCACATCGTGGTTAGACCTCCATATTTCCACTCCCCCACCAGACTGGGTTTATAGGTCAGAATCTCACATTTGCCTTCTGAAATGCGAAATATAGCTTGGGCTTTGAAATCTCCGAACCTCATTCCCAACGATCGGTCCTTTTTTATGTGTTGGTTTCCTCAGGCTCGTCAGCGTTTGGCTTGTTTTGGTTGGAAGGAGCTCGCTTACTGAAGATCAGTCAAGCACAACTAGTTGGAATTCAAAGATCGGTGCTCGTTGCTCAATGTTTATGAATCGATAATAGAGCCAAAATTGGCCAAAAACGCAGTTCCCACCGCAAGGGCAACGCGCCATGATGATTTGCTGTCTGGAACAGACTCGGCCTGCTCATTCGTTTGTGTAAGATCATGCTCATCAATATCCCCGGTGCTGATCTCCTTTACAGGAACTGGCCCGTCGACGGAGTGACTGTGGTGATCTGCAGCTTTCGCGCAGCAGCCAGACGGAATCTCTGCTGAGCATATGATACAGCTCGCCGACGGCAGGGAAAACGAATCCGCCACCGCAGTTCCATCGGCATGGTTGGGAGGATACGTCTGTGCAGAAGAACTGGAATCTTCTGTGGAGTTTGGAGAGCTGTCAAACGTAACAGGGCGTTTGTGAAACGCGATCATGGTCTCTGCAGCTTCCTTGATGGTATGCAGAGGCTTCGTCCGAAGCACAAGTGCATTCTGAAATGGAGCGAGCTGATTCTGCTCTTCCTCTATGTCTATGTCTAACGAACCTTCGTCAAGGGATTCGGGCTGTGACATAGATTCTTGGAATACAGCTTTGAGCTCTTCTCTCAAGATTGCTCTTTTGCATTTGGGTTAGCCGCAATGTTTCTTTTCAGCACCACGAAGAAGACCACGTAAATATCTCACCTGATAGCAGCCGGCTCATCGTTATTATCCGCCATCTCGTTCTTCATCAGAGTCAAAAGTAACTGCAAGCTACTCTTCAACGGCTCCAAGTAGCCTCTCAATCTCAACATCTTCGACTTATCCCGCATCCACATAATCTTTGACTTCAACCGAAAGTTGCTATCCTCGCAAGGCCGAAGTCTGGCCAAGATCACTTCCATACTGGCATACACCATCTCACATTGCATAACTAGCCCGGGGATCACCCCGATAGCCTTGTCGAGAATTTCTGAGCGAGAGGTTTTCAGACTTTGGTCTTTAAGATTGGCACGTACTACGACGAGGATCTCGGCGAAAATCCGCACTTCGGACGAGAAGAGTAAGATATCATCTCCAGCGGAGCCGAGTGCTGAAGCAGTGTTTGAGAGGGCAAGGTAGAGCTTGAAGCCTGCATCGGCTATGGCGACGATTCCAGAGATAACTCCAAGAATCTCAGCCATATTCGAAGGATCATGGATAAATTTTGGCCCTTAGCGAGAGGATCTAGTTGAGTTGAGGACAGTGAACTTTCGGAGGGATTGAGGAGGATATTATCCTTGGGGATTGTCTTGACTTTGACAGAGGGAAGCCTTGGTGGTTGTGGCTGAGTGTTCAGTGAGGATCCAATCACAAGCAAACTTGACCAGGTCATCTGCTTTTCGCTGCAACAGGTTCGAAAAGCCTTGTAGTTGACCTTATCATGCTTCTGGTTCAACCGTGATTGCTCCCGATAAAAGTTGTTAATTTGCCCGTATGTTTATTCCACTGACATACCAAGATGGAGAATCTGCCGAAAATCAGACCACGGGCTCTCATAGAGGCAGAGCCCCTCTAATAAATGTACAGTAACAACACGGGGATAGTTGATGAAGACCGAAAGAAATGAAGATATTCAAATGATTATGAGAGTTTGGCTCTTCTAAATGGTAGTAGAAATGTGAAATACTGATTTGAGGAAAGAGAGAAAATTGCAATACGACTGTTCTAGATGGATAGTGGTGTCATCTATCGTTTAACAAGTCAGCGGATACTTGTTTAGTGGGAAAATAGTGAACTTGTGAAGTTTGAAGGTGACATTCATCCTGCATTCCTGCAGTCATGTGTTGTGTGTGTTGTGTCCTCTGCTGCAAAACACAACCTTAAACAAAACAAGCCATCCGCAATAAAAGAACTTCTTAAACGATTAAATGGTGAAGGCCATTTCAAGTAAGTCAATTGTGCGAGCTGGTAAAAGTGAAAAGGAGCTGTTTCTGAGCGGTAGACAAAACCGATCTCCAGGGGAAACATTTCTCAGCCTCGTCAATTCCACGCTAGCGAGAGCCAGTCGCGACTTCAACCTCCAAGCACTCTCAAAATTCTTGACCGGCAACGCATCCATCACCACGCCATAATCCGCTTCAATCCCGAGTAAAATGGCTTCCTCATCTCAGCGTATGGTCCACCAGGACTATATCGCAAGAATACGATACTCGAACACCCTACCACCACCTCCAAACCCTCCCAAGCTCCTCGACATCCCCAATACTGGCCTTGCGTCTGGTCAATACACAACGCCTGGCTTCGCATCACGACTTGCGCGCGACCAGCCGCTCAATATCGAGGCCGATGCCGAGCTAGGAATGCCATTGGATCTGGTGGGCATGCCGGGAATCTTCGATGGCGATGAGAGTTGTAAGTGAACCGTAGAGACGCAATGCTTGTATGTGCAATGGTCTAATTCTACATCTACAGCAATCCAAGCTCCATTACATCCACCACCCGTTCACGCACACGATCGTGCCCTGCTCCGCCCCTTAGCATCTCTCGGAAAGCCCAAGTTCTCAGATTCGGGCGTGTCCTTCCTCCGACGAACTGAATACATCTCCAACGCCAGCAAACCCAACCGCTTTGAATCGACGACATCAAGGTCGTTGATCGACAAGACCGGAAGTAGGAGCAAGAGAGCCCCCGCAAACGCAGACAAGGAGTCGCCGGAATACATCAAGAGCCAAGCGGAGAAGAGCTTCACGATCGCAGCCAATATGCTCGGCAGCCTCCGAGATGTTCGACACCCCAGCGGAAAGACAAACGTGAGAGTGTTGGAAGCATATCCCATCCTACCAGATCTCGACTCCTTCCCTGATGCAGGCGGTTACTGTACCATCAAATTCAACACCAACCCCGTCCCTCCTAGCACAACCTACGACATCCGTCTCGAGAACGCCCTTCTGAAGCCCGTCGAGGCATCCGAGGAAGAAGATCGCGCCAGGCAGACAATCAGAGATAACTACGAGCGAGACCCAGAACACTACCCTGCTCCGGACGAGACATTGGAATACGAGTTCTTCATGGCAGAGTCGGCCTCCGACGCCCGCCGCTTCAAGCGCAAGTTCGACCCACTAGATCCCGAGAAAGACAGCGACGATCTGTACACCCAGACGTCGAACACCGGCCAGCCCTGCTTCAGCTACAAGCGGATCCGTCCTTACGAGAGCGAGAGCACGTCCGGATCCATCGCCAACAAATTCGATGACGAGATCGTCCTTGCGGTGCACGATGGTACGGATGGTTTGCATCAGCGAGGCGTGTACTACTATCCCATCGTACAGAAGATCCGGATTCGCCCGCAGCGGAACAAGAATATCCAGAGCAAGAAGAACAGGTATACGCCTGGTGCGCCGAAGGAGGATACGGAGAGGCAGACGGATTATCTACAGATTATGGTGGAGGATCCCGATGAGACTATGCAGGCCGAGAGAGATGTGTTTAGAACGATGCCGTTTGGGAAGGAGGAGGTTGAGGAAGATGGAGAGGGCGAGGCTGATGATGCTGCATAGGCGAGAAAGGAACGAGGAGAAACAGCGAGATTTTCCAAAGAAAAAGGCTTTTGCGAGAAGGTGGACGATTAGTTCCCCTCAATCTGAACGATCACAAGGCACGAAGCCTTCACTTTCCACCATGGCAGCAGGCAGTAGGAACAGCGGAATAAAAAGAAGAAGTGCGGAATCTCAAGTCCTGAGAGGGCAAAAATGCATTTTCATTTGAGATATGCAGAGGGTGATTTGGTTTCAGGAGCATAGCAAGGCGTTTGTGTCCATCGACCCTGCCCTACCTGGTGGTGGTCCATGATAAGATATGGGGTTGGATGTACAATACAATAGCGAAGGCGTTTATTTATCTCACGCCCAAATTTTTTTTCCGGTGAAAACTTAAAATTGAAAGATACACCTCGCATGAGACGCGAGTACTTGAATCCGAACGAGCCCGAGTGCAAGCGAGCGTCTGAACGTCTGTGATGTTGATATGATTCCCAGTGCTTGTACTTTACACAACCAGCTGGCTAGCTAGCTATTTCTGAATAGTTGAGCAGTTGAATGAAAACTGTACTGTACTGTACTGTACTAACTTCGTTAATATCAAGTGGCAGTGAGTTAGTGAGACTGAGAAGAAGGAAAGAGAGATAATGAGGCGTAAAACCTACCTGCCTGCCTGCCTTATCTTCTGTACTCATCACTCACCACTCTCACCACTCTCATGATCTTCCCTATTAATAGGTTCACTCATCTCATCTCATCCCATCAAAAAAAATCAAGCACATAACATTTCATTCCATTCATTCAGCACAGCACAGCACAGCAAGCAAGCAAGTAGGTATAGATAGGCAAGGGCAAATAAAAGGAATTAATACAACCCAACCCAACCCAACCAAATCAAAATAAAAAATAGTAGACAATCAATCGATCAATCAATTCTCGCTTCCACGCTTGCTCGCTCGCTCTGCTCTTCCTAATTTCCCTTCCTAATCCCCAGCCCAAAAATATGCAACCCAATCCCCCTACCACACCCCCACCCCACACATACGAGACTAAGTAGAGATTCAGTAAGAAAAACTTGATATACAGTCCCCGACCTGCTCCTCCCAGCTTAAAAAAACATAACACATCATGTCATAAACAAAACGTAAAACGCCTTCCTCCTACTCCTAGCTCCAGCTCCAGATCCATGTTCGGCCCTGAAATGCAATCTTCATCACTTTCCTCTATCTCCATCTCCATCTCCACTCCAAGATCAAGGCCCATTTTTGGTCGTCCCAAACACCTATCCTCCCCAACCTTCCAGTACCCCCAGTGCCAATCTGTGTAGAGTACAAGTACAATACCATCAAGAAGAGACTAAACAACCTATCACATCTGATGTTGCAGGTGCTGATTACTATTATTTTGCAGTGAGGGATCGCCCACAATGCCGTTCTCGAAACTAGGGTATGCGCCGCCTGTCATATCCGCCCAGTCCCATTCCAGCGTCATGGGCATCTGCCAGAGATCTTGCGGGACGAAGGGCTGTTGGAAGTTGTTGATATTGAGCGGGGAGTTCATCTCGTTGCCGTTGGAGTAGCCTTGGATTTCGGCAAAGGGGGTCATGCCTTGCTTGGGTGTCATGTACTCGCCTCCGTTGTTGTAGTCCGGTTGCCAGTTGGAGTTGGGCGAGCCGTTGTTCGGTACTGGGCTGAAGCCATCTCTTAGAACCATCCCAGGTGAGAAGACCCCGGATACAGCTGGCATTTGTACGCTCGGTGCCATTGGTGGGTGTGGTGGTGGACCGCCTTGCGGCGCATTAGATACTGGAGGAGCTCTGGACTTTCCAGTCTGTTCCTCGTTGTTCTTCCGCTTCCTCCGTGAAGAGCTATCTTTCTCAGCTTTGTCCAGCACGACCTTAGCGATTCTCTCAAACTCCGAGCAGACTCCCAGCATTCGCTTCACACCACCATTCTCTTCTTCCGTCCCCAACATCGACAAAAAGCTGACCACCAGGTTCATTAACCGAACATCGGATCGCGCTCGCGGGTCTTGTGGATTTTGAAGGATGTTGCCGAATAATGTTACAAGAGCAGAAACGGGGAAGTAGAGAATCAGCCTACTCAAATTAGTGATATTCTACACCAAGCACGATGCATAACTTACCAAACGCATGAAAAGTCTCCTTGTGGTACATATTTGATCAGATGAATAGAAGCTCGCGCAGCGGATACGCAGAGTGCTGCGGATGAAAAGACTCGTGGATTCAGGGGTCTTGCATTAAGTCCCTGAATAGCATAGTTCGACAAGCGGCTTGTCCAGTATCCATGATGAACCGACATCCGGTGAATCGTTGTCAGACAATTATAGTACGCGAAGTGGAGAACCACCACGTGTAAGATTAAAGGGGTGTGAGAAGCTTTGATTTCGTGTTCGGGACGGAAATCCACAGGGATGCTGTCTTTCCACTCCTCCAGAATATGGTCCAGTTCTCCGATGGTATTGAGAAGCTCGCCATCGGATTGTTTTGAGGCTTTCGTCGAATATAGTTGTTTGTAGACTTTGCTTTCGATAGTCGCAAATTCGCACATCAGGCGGAAAAGGTTGACCTTGCCCTTCCCATCAGCCAAGGGGATGTTGCCTATACCGTCCTCGGGGTCCGCGCTTGGCAGGTCAACATTCATGTCATCGTCATCTTGCGCCGGAGGTCGTCCCGATCGCAAACAAATGTCCTTATCTAGCATGTAACCAATCCAGAAGACTCGCTTCCGCTGTTCGATCTCGATTGGGTTGAGATTGAAGCCGGAGCCACGTTTATGAAGCCCGATGCTGTGAGAAGACCGGATAGCGGCGGCGACAAGGAAGAACGAAGGTTGAGGGTTTGGTGTGCCTTGTAAGAAGAGTCCCATACCAAGCAGGGCTTGGACACTGAGTAAATCCGTGTTGCGCATTGTCAGCTCGGTGACTACTGCAATAGCATTCTTCAAGTAACCCCAAGCCTTCTCATCCTCAGCCTTTGGTACCAAATTACTCATCACTCGGAGTCTGTGAGCAATGGCAAGCGCAACATTCAAACTGGCCCACCATCCCGAACCTTCGTACGGATCTTGGCTATATTGTCGGTCGACTAGATGCATGAATGTAGGTTGGTGAAAAAGCGGGAACATGCAGTTGAAGTTCTCAAAGAAGTCCTTGAGAAGAGAGAGACATTCGTTCTTCGGCGGTAGTCGTTTGAAAATCCGTCGTTCGAAGAGGTCGCCAAAAACTTCTGGCTTCCAGTACATCCACTTATTCTCGTCCACTGATGCTGAGGATATCATTTCTTGGAAAGATGAATCGCCAGTCTTTTCGTTGACCCACGAGATACCTTTCGGCGAGAAGATAGAAAATCCGGAGGAAGATCCTAGTCCTGTTAGTGACAGCTCAAATGCTTCAGATCCTACCCATCATACCAATGTATCTAGTTTCACCGCAGTTATTCGTGACAAGTGAGCACATCATGTCCGACAGCGCTTCAACCTCCTCCTCGGGCTTTTCTGGTGTACCACTCTTACGCTTGTCTTTATCTCCATTGGTAGTTAAAGGTTCTGGTGATGCTATCGTACTTCGTGGTGTAGATCCAGTTCCATCATTCTGTGAAGTTGAAGTTTGCGACGGCGAACCTGGGTTCGATCCTGGAGCCGTCGATGCCCTTTGTGCTTCCCTCTGGTCCGCAAGTCGTTTCTCGAGTGTGCCCAGATCCGTTCGTCCATTATCGTCTTCTGCGAGTAGACCTATAACGATCAATACACTGCCTGCAATACGACTTTGGATTTCATCAAGTCGGCATACCAGATAGTCTCAGTAGACTTTCCATTCGTCCCAATCTATTCTCCAGACCTTCGATATATTTCGCACTAACTCCGAGTCAGTTATGTCCACAGTTAAAAGGTACCGAATGTGCCGTACCCTTTGGGAGGGTTCCTCTTTTTCTCCACCTGTGTGAAAACACACTCCGTCTTGTAGTTGATACAATGGGTACAAGCCGGCATCTTTCCATCGCACTTGATCTTCTTTTTCCTACACATATCACAGGCCTGCAGATGTCAGCGCCTTTTTCCACAGCATGCCGAGTGAGCGAGTCGCAAGTTGCCTACCCGAGCTATCCTCCTCCTCTTCGCCTCGATACTCTCGTCCATCAATCCGCCGTCACCTAGGTATTGTTGCGACATATCCGCCATGTTCATGTTCGGTGGGAGTCCATCCTGATATCCGGTGTACATTTGTGGTGGGGGGTTCATCATTGGTGGCGCTGCCATCTGCTGGGGCATCTGATAACCGTTGTGATCCATCATGGGCGATTGCGAATGTGACATCACCATTCCGGTCTGTCGAGTCAAGTCAAAGAAAGAGAATTGGGTCCGGAGAAGAAAGGAAAGGAAAAGGGAAAGGAGTTAGAGAAGAGAAGAAGCCGAGAACACCACAGGCGGCAAGGCAGGCACGTTGTTGTTCAAAACCGGGGAGGGTATGGTAGAGTAGGCAGAGCAGATAGGAGAGTAGAGTAGATTCAGGAGTCGAAATGCAGGGTGCTGGGTGCGTTTCTGACTCTGCGATGGGCCAAAGTTGCACCGCCGTCTCCGGACTTTTTCGCACAGGCAATAATGCAGGCAGGGCAGGGCAGGTAGGGTGTGGTATGGTACTGAAGGGGCGGTGCGGTGCGGTGCGGTCGAGAACTCGACAAATGGGTAAGGTACGGTAAACTTTGCCCAGGCGCTGCGTTATTCGTACAGCTGCTGCTCTTATTCGTTTTCGTGACGAGGAGCTCCCTGTTGATTCGCGCAGTCGGAGTTTGGGAAGCTCCGTTGGAGGTCTGGATTAAGCTCCGCTGTGATGTGCGGTGTTGTGCGATGCGCTGCGCTGCTGTGCTGTGCTGTGATGCGGGCCAAGATGGTACTTTCGGGTGCCCAATCGGTACCTGTCCAGGGTCCTGCTGGGGATTTTGTGTGGGTGGTGTTGGTGGTAGTGGTTGGTAGGTAAGGTAGTCAGTCGAGTTGAGCGAGGGAGGGGTGGGTGATGACAGGTGATGTTGTTGTCGATCGGTCCAGTCGATGATGTTAGATGTTGAAAGCGGAAGAAAGGACGGGAGGGCAGGAAAGAGGTCAAGAGAAGAAAAGTGCAGTGCAGTGCGACAGTGTATGAAGTGCGAAGTGCGTAGTGTGTAATAGTCGAGGCTTTAAAA